>CM060832.1:37377500-37540000 GCA_030762175.1 Metallyticus violacea
AGAAAGTAAGAAAAAGTTTGTTTCTTTAAAAGGGAAGTTACGAGTTTTAAACCTACTGTATAATGCAGGAGTAATTAAAAAGCTTGCAGCTCAACTCAGGTGGCGATGTAACATTTGAAGCCTGGTTATGAAAATGGCATTACTTGAAAGAGTATTCTGGTATAAGCTGTGAGAGATGAATTAAAAGAAAGTATGAACACACACAACCATTGATGCATTATTTAAGGAAGAGTATAATGATTTCAGAGCAAGTACATGTTACTTATAGAGTTGAAGAAGTGTATGGGAACTTTTAATTAGTGGAAATAAATTCTCTCTAATTAGGAATTTGTAAACTTTTTAAACATTTCAAAAAAGTGGAAAAAGTTACTACTGTGAGAAAACAAGGTTCAACTTTAAAATTTCGCTAACCAAGATGCACACTTCTTGTCACAAGAAAAGTAAAGAAACAAGGATAGAAGTCGCTACGTCAAATGCATTTGCTAATTATAAATTAAGGCTTATAGCTATAGGAAGTTCGCTAGCTCAGATCTTTTGAAATACATTTATTTATCAACTCTGTCCTTCTTATAAAACCAATAAACTGTCTAAGGTCGTAGGAAAGTCTTTAATAAGATTTTATTTATTCGGATACTAAGACTTTTTATAAAGAATACTTCTTTGCCTATAAAGCAAAAGTAATGTTTTCACAATGCAGTTATGAAAAGGAATTGAAAGTTTGGTGAAATCTGTGCATGCATTCTTCCTTATGTTACAAATATTATCATGGATTATAGAATTTTTAAAAAATGCATTGAGTTTCCTACTACAGATATGCAACAGAAGGTGCGATAACTATTATAAACATTTCAAAACATAATCGTGAAGGATGCAGTTTAGAAGTTAACAGAGTTATGAAACAAAGTGAAGCCAAAAACACTTAAACTGAGGAAGAATATTTTACAAAATGGTGGTGCTGAAAGTCAAACTGATCTCATAATGATGCTATATCCTTTGTAGAGTTTACAGGGTGTTTGATAAAACTGAAGTTTTCAGAATGAATAAAGGGGAGATGAACAGTTTGGAGCTGCAGATTATAAATAGTTAAAATGTTGCGAGAATAAGCGGAAGACAGTGAGGAGGAATGTTTAAGAGATAGTAACAATTGCGTTGGGGACGCTACTGTATTATGTAAATACCAGGAGCAAACATTTACTGAAAAGCACACTCAATGCCTGCAGCTTTATACAGTACCAGTTGACTAAGAACTTACGCCACTAACAAAATGAATTACTATTTTTTTCATATCAAAGTTATTCCAATCAAAGTAATTGAAATTTATATTGAAACTGAATACTAAGAAAATGCCGAGGGTGCCAAAAAATGTATATACACTTTCACAGTAGATATCTATTTAATATATTTCAAAGTTGAACCGAAAAACAACTGATGCATATATTATGATAGCGTTGCTACGTGACAGGTAAACCAACAATGAACAAATGAAGCCAAGATTATCGTATGATGTTCTGTAAACAGATCACATTACGTAATGCTAGCGTTGCTACAACAAAATGAAGCCAAGATTATCGTTTGAACATCGGAAAGCAATTTTCAAGTGGGATTGGTAAACCGAGAATGTTATTGAAGTTCAAAGGTAAACAGATTCTCCGGTTCTAACTCCGTTGGACTTCTACCTATGGGGAACTCTTAAGGAGGTTGTATACCGTAGAAAACCAGCTACATTGGAGCACTTCGGGAAGAAATTGAAACGGCATGTGCTGCAATCGCTGACAACACTTTCGCAAACGTTGCTCAATCAATAGTTCAAGGTACTCAGAAGTGTATCGACGCCGATGGTGGGCATTTTGAGCAACTGTTGTAAAAGTGTAAGAGGATTAGTGCTCATCATTTCTGTTTGCGTGAATTCGGTTTTGTTATGTTAACACTGTTTTTTCTTTGCTTAAGTGTGTATACATTTTTGACACCCGCTGTACAAACACAAAGGGGTCTCCATCTATCTGGCCAAGGCCATTTTAGGTGTAGCCCCTCACAATGAACACAATTTTAATACAATAATTAATTTTATACTAAAATTCTAAATAATTGGACAAAGTGCAAACTTTTCACCTCGATTGCATCAGCAGCAGTTTACTGGGTTTCCAGAGGACCAGGTTCCGACCTAACTGAAGGTACTAAAATAAAATATTTCTATTACTGTACTCATACAATTATTTTATCAGGTAGCTACAGTCTCTAAAAACCAATTTCTTTATTTCGCAAATATTACATATAAAGTTACATTTATTCACTCTATAGAACGATTTCCATTATCAAAAGCATAATAATTAAAATAAGTTTAATATAATTCCCCACCCCGCCATTCCCAGGCCAATGAGATTTTTCATAATCACACATTGTTGTTCCTTCTCCATTTTAACAGTCCATTTCTATTTTTTTTACTTTAAATATTTTCCCCTGCTGTTATACTTTTTGTCTAAAATTTATTTATATTTGTATTCTTATTCGCTATAGACCATATATAGATTGATTCGTTTGGGTATGGATAAAATCAAAACACTATAAAACATTGACTACTGAACTTTATATTTTGGAACATGGTGTATACAATATTTGAAGATGAGAATTTTCTCAGAACGTTACATGGGCTCCGGTGGACACTATGTACAACTCATAACGGTGATGCAATTTTGTCCATGTCATCATGGATGCATAATTGAAAGGAGCTTTATGATCTTCATCGCGCAAGGCTTTTAGATCTTGATATGGGCACAGTTTCAGTTACTTTCGAACAATACACTGACAGGACGTATATGGTACATTAATCTCTGCTGACAATCGTCTTTAACGTTTCGTAGGGCTCCTTGTCATGACTCCAGAGATAGTTGCTTGTGTACTGGGTTTCGCCTGCGACCTCTTGCAAATTTTTTTTTTATTACAGAACCTGTTTCTACATGTTCGATGCCACAACATTATGGAACCGTATTTAGGTCATTACTCACAGTATAACTTGACATTCGCTTTAAACTTGTTTATCATTCTTAAATTCAGCATACCAAGAACGCATTGCGGTCGTTGATTTGTAGTAGCCATTTCAATCATCTACGATTTTCATTTTTCATTATGCATTGTTGATTTTCATTCTTGCCATGTACGGACAATCCTATCTTTTAAGCAAAAAAATTACCAGCAAGAAATGTACTACTATGTATTAGCTTTTATAATAATATTTAATATTATCCATAATTAAACGGATATCCCATACTTTCTTTCTCGAATTATTTTTTTCCCTGCAATCGAATATTATCTGTTGTACAACTTCTTTTTCCCCACATAATGGACATTAAGCTTTAGGATATCCGTTTTGTTGTCCTTTTAGCCCCCACACTCCTGCTCTTAGCTTTGCTATCCCCCCTCTTTCTTCTTACTGGTGTTGTCTACATGCCCTTTTCTTTCCTATTATCAAAGTAGTTTAACGTTAACTTTAATCTTTTACATTTTTCCTATAGAGCAGTATAATGTTTTTATGAGCTAAAATAAATTATTTAATCTCTAAGTGTTGGGAATTAAAAATGTACTAGCTTTAATTAGCATTTACTTAATGCCTCTTAGGATTTTCTTTGCGTAACTCTGTATAGTCCGAATAATTATAGGTGACAATATTCTTATACTATGCTAACTTTGGATTAGCGATATGTTCATCAATTTATCTATTTAATGTCCTGATGAACTAGAAGCAGCAGTATTTAGCGCTCTATAAACTGTCAGTTTAGACCCATAACATAAATGTATAGCTTAGAGCACGGCCTATGTAACGCAACCGAGCTACAGCTAAAGACCCCGCGGTACATCTATGATATTTTAATAGTACAAGAGACCAAAGGTGTCATGTGATATTCCCTTTTGGTGAGCACGTTTTCATTTTCGTTTAAAGCTTTACCTGTTTGTCTCGACTCACGGTGCGAATGCGCGAAAGCCAATTCAGAAAAGGGATTTCAAGTCTCTCTTTGGAGTAATTTATTATGCCACTGGCGTTAGTCATTAAGCTAATTGCATGCGCCCAACGCTTGGTAGCACAGAGAACTTCATTTCCATGCTCCACTCACGCCTTACAAACATCAGCACAGACTGAATATTGGAAATTGATGCGCCTTACCGTTTTATTGGAAAACGACAATTTCGGATATTTGAATTGCATTAACATTGTTAAGATTTTAATAAAATTTAGATAAAAATAATGTCGAAGGTATTCTTGATACTGTGATATAATCTATTCATTTTATGATATTAAAACATGTGACTACATCCTGTATTAATGACATTTGTATATTAAGAACGTGTTGAGGGGAGATTAAATTACCTTTAAAACATAAAAGAACTTCGTATTAGTATTTATTTTTGAGCTGATAAAGTATCTGTTGAATGAAAATATAATCCTTTAAATATTGGATTAAAATCTACAGGGTCTAGATTTTCCAAAGCAGACAAAAGTATTAGTTTTGGAAATTGAAAATAAACGTTTATTTCCCTTTGAAGTTTAAAATGTTAATTATTTTATATTCAGGACCAATGTTTTATTTTAAACTAATAAAAATGTTGTTTGTATATTCTTCCCTAACCCCAACTTATATTGCAAGGTTAGGATTTAACAACGGGATATTCCTCCTTAATCAATGACCTTAAGGGACACAATAGACTATCTTTATCTTTATTATTAAAAACATTAAAATTAGCAATATGTGATCAACGAGAACGTGCTACATATATTTCGTACTTATATTTTCGTTCAAAACTGTCATCTTTGCGTAAACATTTTACTCGTGTGAATTGATCCTGAATTTAGCAGTACAGAATCACTAACAGATAAAATAAATTTAATGTAGGTACACAAACAGAGGAGAAAAATGTATGCTTCGATTGAATATTAGTTTTATAATTTATACGGTTAGAGCAAATTAAAGGTAAGAAGCGTACATCACCAAAACTCCCGGGATTTAGATTTACGGCATGTTAAAGAACCTTAAACCTGAAAAAAGAGGCCTCTGAGCCAAATTTATCGAGCGGTTTACACCCTGAACGCTGATGATCTGAGATGTTAGAAGAGCATCCGTAAATAAACCAAATATTACTGCATCACTAAAACCCCTGTAAGATGCAACCAATATAGCATGCCTCCCGTGAAAGTGCATGAGGATATACTTAGGATATATACGACGATTCAGGAACTTTTCTTTTATCTCTCAAGGATTGGGCCTATTGGCCTATTCCTATCTCATTGCCATCTTTATATTGTAAGGCCATTTTTGGACGCCTTATTGCTTCCATGCGCTCAAATATTCCCTCTAATTTCGACAGTGTTGTCCTATTGTCATTTATTGCATAAATATTTAAAACTCTGACGATTTTATTTGATATCTCATCCTATTTCATACAGACTTTAACTGACTTTAAACTTCATTTTGATTGCTTGGAAAGACTAAAAACTTTCTTCTTAATTACCCATGCTTCATTGCTTTAGAGCAGTACAAGGAATACCAACACTTTATAAAATATTACCCTCGTCTTCTTACAAATGCTTCTTCTTCTTTTCCACTCATGGATAGGCGTTAACCTATTTCCACATCGGGAGAGAATATCTTGCCGTCTAGCCCGAGGGCGGCCAATGCTTCTTTCATTTTGGTTTATAATTCAATAATATTTTGCGAAGTCTGTCATATATTATTCTTTGCATACACGAAGTCAACTTCATATTATTAGGTCTATTAATTAAGTTAAATTTACTTAAAGTCTCTCTGATATTTACACATTGTTGTTTATTTAAAATGGTCATCCCGTTACCGAACGTAGAAACCTCATCTCCGCCGCTTCTTCTATTGTCGGACCTTTTTATGTTACCATAAGTGAGCATGGGAATGGCCATATTTTGCAAAAACTTCATTTGTGTGTATCTTCTTATTTTATCTTTCAGCAGACATATGTCTAATGGTACCACACATTCTATTAAACTTATTAATTTTTATATTAATGGTTCCATCCTGCAATGAGACACATTATAACCTAAACAATTAAAATTATCAACTAGTTCTCTAAACTGGCAATTTATAACAAGTTTGCACCTTAAGTGGCGTTTTCTCCAAAAATGCTATAGTTTTTTTATGTTAATTCTCACATTATATTAATTTAATTCGTTGACTGCCGTTCGCAATTAGTCTTCGGTCTCCCCTTTCTAAACCTGAACGTCTGGAAATAAAACAGTATTTCAAAATAAAATTTATTACTTTAAAATGTGTATCTTGTCATTGCCAAATGGCATCGTCAATGTAAATATTAAAAAGTGCAGGAGATGGGACATCCTGGTTAAACCCCTTAATTTGTACGTACTGTATTTCTACCGCATATTCCTCCTTAGTCAATGGTAATGTTATGCTTTTAATAATAAAGCTAAAGATAGCCTATTGTGTCCCTTAAGGGCAAAGACATCCTAACAAGTAGGGATCGCTTTTTCCTAACGTTGTGAGCTAATCACTAAGTAACGGATGCTTCCATGAAATTTCATAGATTTAAGTTTTACTTTTTGTTAAAATTATACCATTTCCCAAATTTAAAAGACACATTGCCTTTTGTAATTTATTTTTGTAATATGATTCCAATAATACTGCATTATCAGCATATGAGTATGTTAATACATTTATTCTTGCTAATTTGAATATCTACTAAAGCTTTTTATTTCCATTTCGTAATGATATAACCTTGTATGTATTAAAAAGAATGAAAGACTGCACCCTTGTTTCAGTCCCTGATTTATTAACACTTTTCTCCCTGTGCTATTAGGGACTTCAAGAATGAAAGTTCTTCCATTATACAGGCTTTTAATGCAAGTTATTAGATTATTTGGGTATCCGCGCGCACCCTCTGTCAAAAGCTTTTTCGAAGTCTATAAATGTCAGGTGGGTTGGTAAATTAAATAACCTTCTTTTCTGTATTATCTGCCGTAACGTAAATATGCTATCGCTACAGGATTTCGCTCTTATAAAACCACTTTGCTCCTCTATCACTGAACTTTCAGGATCATTTTCAGTTTGTTATTTAAAACACCTGCATATATTTTGTTAGCGATACCGTGTATAGTGTATAAGGTCAAGGTTAACAGAAACTTCTGGTATAGAATTAGAAGTCAATGATAGAAATCTTATATCCTTTCTTTAGTATAGAATTATTCATAAATTATCTTAAATATATTACACATCTGTTGACACAAAGCATGCCTTCTCATGCCGACAACGGTGGTGCCGTAAATATGGGAAGATATCTTTTTTAAAAATCCAGAGTATGCTTCATTTGAGGGCATTAGTAACATTAAGCATTAATAGTGTAAAGAATTTGGCCAAAGTGCGCAACAGAAAACAAAAACAAAAAAGCACTAATGAGTAGAGAATTACGGAACATTTTTTTGACTTGGTTATGCATATTTTATTCCTTGAACTTCATAGACTTTCGTTTCCATATTCAGATGCGCCTTTTTATTTGTATTTATAATATTAAGACCATTTCTATTCATGGTTTTTTCTCTCTGGGTCTTGTAAGCTGCTAATCTTGCGGTTGCTTTCTTCATTTCTATCCTGGCACTTGTGTCTCCCGTACATGCGCAGAGCTCTTTGTCATTTTGATATTTTATCTCCACGGGAGCCAAATGAACAATAAAAAGGGTCCTTACTCGCATTCTCCCAGCCAACATTAATGCACGAATGTGATGGCTTAAAACAATGCCTTCGTGTCACATATATTTGGAATTTCACACCCTAGGCTCAGCAACTTTTTGTCTGAAGTCATCAGGAGATTCTTTCTTTTACTTTTGCTTCTTTTTGTAACATTCTGTAGACGAATAATAATTATATGACTGTTCTGCCTTCCCACCACTAGTATTCTACGTCTAACCAGACGCTCGTTAAAACTAATAACTCGAAACCAAGGGAGAGAGTAGTAGGGGAGATTGTAGATGCGGTGAGAAAGAGCAAGGACCATGCTGAAACTCACGAAAAAAGAAGCAAAAAAAAAAAAAAAAGAATGAGAGAAAGAGAGGGTAGGGAGACAGAGGACAAAAAGGAATGATACAAATGAGGTCGAGAAAAATCATGACTTAACAATTCCAGGTCATAAAATTCCTGAGTCTGCTAAGACGAATGGAACTAGCAAAGAGGTGAGATGGACCGCATGGAAAGAGCATTTCCCTTTTGAACGATGTGGATAGTGCCCGGGAGGTTTTCTTTACTGTACTACTCAAAGCTGCACTGCAAATCTCATTCAAAGGAAATTGCATTCTCTACATACATTAATGCTGAAAATTCAATGCTTTCAGGTTTGTTGACAAGTGGAAATGTTTCAAACTTCCCGTATAAGATTCTCTGAAAACTGCAACTCTGGCAGTTATGAATAGTAGGCTAACAGCTCCATTTAGTAACTGCTGTATATGTTTAGAATATCTACATATTCGTTACTACTTTCCTCCAGGTTGTCTTGTTTATATACTTAAGCTTCAGACAACCGTGTTATAGCAAACTATCTATATATTTACATGTTTGGTAATAGATACTGACAGAGCAGTTAACAGATACCCTAAAACCGGGGTTTCTTCTTATTTAGCTCTAAAGCCCGGAGTGAGCCTCGGGCTACCGCGAGGACCTCTGCATCCTCTACCTCCGTCTGACGACTTCATTGATAGATGGCAGTATTGCAGGAGACATGCGATCAACATGCCGGTTATCGCCGGTCGCCTAACACTTGGCTTTCGTGTTCGAACTGGGGCATACTAAGCATCCAAAACATATCATGGATATAGCTATAGGCCTTAAAACAGTTTAGCACTTTCTTGTTGCTCAGTTTAATGAATGAGTAACGCTAATTCATCTAACGTACAGAAAGTATGCAGGAAACATTTTACTCATCCCCATAATTTTGATGATCTTTTTCAAAGTAGTTCGCGTTGTGTTTCTTCAATTTGGAGAAAAAGAAAGTCACACGTGGCGAAATCTGGACTATAGGGAGTGTGAGAGATACATTTCATATTCGTTTGTAAGATATTCAGCAACAATATTTGCGATGTGCGGTTGTGCATTATCGTAGTTAGCTGCACGGAAATGTGTTAGGTTTTCGCAAAGTTTTAAGGACATCTTTGTAGTATTGCCCAGTTACAGTTGTGTGTTCAAACAAGACATGCTGGTAAACTATCTCTTAAATATCGAAAAATGGGGTGACCATAACTTTCCTAGCAGAAGCAACTTGCTTTTTTTGGCGTTAATGAAAATGAAAATTTCCACACAGAGTTTTGCTGTTTACTCTCAGGACCGAAATGATGTGCCAAGTTTCATCAGCAGTGAAACCGCCAAAGATGGCCAAGATAGTTAAGGCATAGCGTTGGATTCCCGCCGGAACCATCCTCCCTCGCTGGTTTTTTCCAGTTTTCTTCAGTCCTCTTAAATGACAAATGCCGGGAAGTACCCTAAACTTAGATCTGGAACGCTTCCTTCCTTAAAAAAAATCTTCAGTTGCCTTGCAACCCTGCATGCAAACGTCTCTTTGTTCAGGAATTGGCAGTTTTGGATCCACCGTGCACAAACACGTCTCATATGCAACTTATCAGTTACAAATGGCACCCAGTGAGATTTTCAGCATTTCTGAAAGTGTTATTAATGTTATTCGACAATGACAGCATGGGTGCATGGGTAATGCTTTCTTCCGTTAGCGTATAAACTGGAGCGTCGGGTCCACCCCCTTTTGAAGTGATTGCCTTTCGTCTCTAAACTTTTTAAACCATCTTCAAGTTGTGCTATAGGGAACAAAAATTCTCAATAGACCTCCTGTAACATTACATAGGTCTCAACTGAAGCTTTTTTGAGACGAAAGCAGTATTTCAGGGCAGCAATCGTTCGTCGCGTGTCACCTCCATTTTGTTGTAGGCGGAACTGAGCACGTCTCAACTTTCATGTCCTTTAACTTGGTTAGACTTATGCTGATATATTGTTGGCAAAGGAATTATTGCATATTTAATTATTATTAGTTACATATTTTTAAATTTCTTATAAGCAGATAACAAATTCAAAATTCTCTTTACTTTCGTAAAATTGTTGACAATATTGCTTGGTTATTTAAAGCAAATTTTATACTTAGTTTTGAAAATATAGCGGTTGGTTTGAAAACAAACTTTGCACCCCTGTCAGCAAAACAGACACTGAACATTTTTATACGAGGTCTCTTCAAAAAGTATCGCGAATTTTGAATTTCCGCAGGCTACATATATTCGATTTTCGATTGTTTTGTGGCGTTATGTTGGTAGTTATGTCCCTCGCTTATGTTGATCAGCTCGGCCATTTTGAATGTTCAGTTAATTATTGACAGTTATTTTGCTTGGACGTGTTTTGGCTCGTCTTCGATTTTTGCCTATTCAAAAAAATGGAACAAAAAATCTGTATCAAATTTTTTGTGAAAAACAAAATTAAGTGCGCGGATGCATTCCGAATGTTGACTGTGGCA
This sequence comes from Metallyticus violacea, assembly GCA_030762175.1. Taxonomy (NCBI): domain Eukaryota; kingdom Metazoa; phylum Arthropoda; class Insecta; order Mantodea; family Metallyticidae; genus Metallyticus; species Metallyticus violacea. The sequence continues at coordinate 37,388,028 of CM060832.1, forward strand.
TATGGTGAAGCTACCTTGAACTAAAGCAACGTTTATTGGTGGTACAAAATGTTCTCAGAGGGTCGAGAAATAGTATTGGCCAATCGTCGAATCACCTTTAGAGAATTTGTTGAGGACCTAAACATATCGATTGGCTCGTGCCATTCGATTTTTACCAATGCTTTGGGCATGAGACGGGTAGCCGCAAAATTCGTACCAAAGTTGCTCAGTTTCGACCAAAAACACCATCGCTTTAACGTTGCTAAGGAGCTGTTGAACTCTGTCCGCAACGATCCAAATTTGCTCCAGAGGGTCATAACTGGTGACGAATCATGGGTTTATGGTTATGACGTGGGAACTAAAGCTCAATCATCCCAATGGATGCTGCCACACACCAAGATCGAAAAAACGCGCCAAGTTCGGTCGAATGTAAGGTTTGCTTACAGTTTTCTTCGATTGCAGGGTCGTAGTGCATCATGAGTTTTTTCCACAGGGTAGAACGGTCAATAAGGAATATTACCTGCAAGTTATGCGCAATTTGCGCGAAGTAATCAGCCAGAAACGCCCGGATTTGTGGAAGAACAAAAATTGACTTTTGCACCATGATAACGTCCCTGCTCACACATCGTTGCTTGTGCGCGAATTTTTGGGCAAAAACAACACACTTATAATGCCGCAGCCACCGTACTCCCCAGACCTGGCCCCCTGTGACCTTTTTTTTTTTTCCCCCCCCAAAACCGAAGAAGCCCATGAAAGGACAACGCTACGCCACGATTGAGGAGATAAAGACGGCATCGAAGGAGGAGCTGAACAAGATCACAAAAACGATTTTTAAAGTGCTTCGAGGATTGGAAAAAACTTTGGCACAAGTGTATAATATCTGGTGGGGATTACTTTGAAGGTGACAAAATAGATATTCATGAATAAATAAATACTTTTTGAAAAAACACAACATTCGATACTTTTTGAACAGATCTCGTATTACTATTTCAAACGAGGGAAGAAAAATTAAGTTTTTTGTTAAGAGCGATAATATATGATATAGCATGAGTATATTTTATTTAAATGCCTATAGACTACTTGTGGAAATAATACGTTAATTAAGTAAACTTAAAATAATTTAAGGACATAAAACTATACAGAATTTAAGATGTAAGATGTAAGTAATGGAGGAACCATAAATGTGGCAAAAAAAAAAAATAGGTGCAAAACAGTCCTGTAACTCGTGGACTACATGGGTTGCATACCCTTAGTTTAGGAAGTTGCTCAATTTCTTTCAGGAGTAAATAAATTAAATTAAATTCATTAAAATTAATACGGAAACAAGTAAAGTACAGTGACTTAGACTAACTATGAATGAACTAAGTATTATCAATTCAGAATCGCCTGTTTACCAGGAATGCTCAATAAATTTTATTGTTGACACTTGCTGTTCCGTCTATGAGAGCTGTGGCGTCAGAAGGGATAGGTTGAAGTTTATGGCTCTATTGCAGAAGTCTGTTATTAAATAAATACAGAAGCCTAGGCAGAGTTCGGGGTCAGCTACACTGTATGGCTAACGGTAAGGCAATTTCATGGCCATGGTAGAAAAGGCTCCATCTCTAATAATCACAAATTGGTATGAACTGCAGAACAAATGGAAGCTATGTCATTATATCCTATCTTAAAAAGACGGCATTATCTACATAAAAACTCTTTATTAATAAATATCCTAAAAAGTTCAAATTTGCCCCTTTCCATTCCTCCATTAATGCTCATTTTGATTTAGCTCTCTTTCTCAATTCCGACTTACTTTTTCGGCTTTCTTTCTAATCTATTTATACTAAATAAATGAAGCTGGTTGCTTTTTTTCTATAATTTGGTTTTTCCTTGCATAATTCCGTATTTTTATCTTATTTTATACACAATATTATCCTTAATACTTGGCCCTTTAACTGACCTTTTAGCTTATGCACTTTTTCATTCATATAATACCATGTTTGAGTTTTATTTTTTTTCAATAGGTTATTTTCCTCTTTTGCACATTTTATTTTAAATGTACAAAATTGTGCATTTCAGCGAGAATTCTGGCCACTTAACCGTTAGCTTTGGTGTTACTTGCTTTTACTGTAATTATGTCTACTTCATAGTGAGAAAATTTATTAATATAGTAAAAAACATTTTATGGTATTGTATGTATATTAACTTTGAGTGATGATGCGTATCTTCATTGATTTTCAAAACGTTTACCTTTTATCACTTCATCATACTTATATCTTACATATCAATTAATGCAAGGTTTAAGTAGCTTCTAAAGCCATAAATATTTGCAATGTAAATTTCCTTAGAGATGCTTTATAACTTTAAAAGAAAGAAAATGTTATTTTCATTCTTTTTTTCCCCCCTTATTTTTTTCTATCTTTAAAGTAAACACGAACTGTTTATTCCTGGATACACTCTTTCCATTCGTTTCCTCATCTACCTGTTTTCGCTTTTTCTAAAGTGAGTTGTCTTTTGCTATTTTATTTACCCTGTTAAGCATCATCAGTATATCTGTGTATTCCAGTCCGATTTTATTCTTCCAACAGAGTAGAAAATGTTAAATGCTGAAAAGCTGAACATTTTGATCAAATACTATTTTTGTATTTAGTAATTACCTCAGCATCTCTAAAAATATTTTCTTTTAAAGTGGTATGACGTTTTCTAAAAACCAAGAACCGACTACTATTAAAAGCATATTCCTGCATGATTTATAATTTTCATCCTTTTCTCATCCAGTTTCCAACTTTGGCATTGGTATTTATTCTTTGATCTAGAGGCAAGCGCTTCTGATAACATTTCTCACTGCTATGTATGTATTCAAACGTCACCTTTTCAAATATTCTGACATGAATGAAAACCTTTTTTAATTCAATCGAGCAAAATTTGGACGATGAGAAGTAATATTTATTCAGTTTCAAGATAGAGGTTTACCTAGATAGCACATTATGCTACAGTTGTTTATTGCTGAAGAAGTACAGAATTTATGTTTATTAGCGGAGTATGTAGCTCAAAAACTCATGCATTTCATGAATTTATTTAATGTGGAATTTTTCATTAATGGGACGAACACTTGTTATGTGTATAAAATGCACAAACTTCTCGTTAACTCATCAAACATACAATATCAACTTCCATATAGTCTTACTTTTTAGAGTATGTGGTCTTCTAGGTTTAGCTGTCGACAACCAAATACGAGCACTGTTGGGAGCTGCAGAGTTGGCTAGCGAAGTATGCGGGGAGAGAGGAAGACTTGCATCTCTCAAGCAAAACGTTACACGCAAATGCTTGCTTATGTGTCATCCATTTAAATACTTACGGCGGTTCATTCTGTTCCTGAGTGTCATTGCGTTAACAAGTGCATTATATTAACAGTGAACAGTTGGACGTTTTGCTGGTTTGTTTTAAATTTACAGACGCTCTTTAACATCTCAGGTTATCACCGCCATGGCGACTGAAGTCGTTAAGGCGCGGACTCGTGAGTGGGACATCTGGGGTTCGATTCCAACCAGGACTGTTCTCCCTGATTTTTTTCCTGATTTTCCTCAGTGCTCATAAATTGCAAATGCCACGAAAATACCCTAAACTTAGGCCAGTAACGTTTTCTTCCTTAAAAAATAAAACATCCTTTTCCAATTTATCATTTGAATTCATGTATCATCAGTGTCCACCGTCTGTGGTGCCTGAGTAATTAAAACGGGCGTTAAATACCATTAAAAATAATTTCAGGTTATCAGCGTCCCATTCAATTCAGAGTATGAAATGGCCGATAAATTTTGCTCAGAAGCCTCTTCTTTCAGGCTTGAGGTTCTTTTTCTTTTTCGTGCCGTAAATCTACGACACGGCGTTACTTCCCTTCCGAAGGAAGTCATACTTAAGATTTTTACGCCCGAAAAAATACATCGGTCCTGGCCGGGTTTGAACCCGCGATCTTGGGTTTACGATTGGACGTTTTGCATTGCATGGTTTAGCTAGTGCTGGTGTATAAGTTCACACACATTGTTTTACTAATTGCACATATGAATGTACCACAACAACGAAAGAAATGAAAACCTATATATAGAGAAACAAGAATAATGGTGTGATCGCTGGTGTGATGAGTGTAGGCAAGGGCATTATTTAACACAGCTGAACTTACGTGTATCCCACTATACCGGTTTTCAGTGAGAACAATCACCAGGGTAAGAAGAGAAGGGGTTGAAGTCGGCGAGTCTTCTCTGTCTGCTGCAGGAAAACACAGAAATAGACCGGAGCATGTGAATGTGAATTAGAATTGACAAAAGTGATAAGCTGCTTTATAGATGAATGAAGTCCCGCGAATAAGCAGAGCAGATAGAAATTCCAGAAAGTGAGTACCCAATTAAGTAACGCACAACTTTTTTTTTCCCACGATGTTATTTTAGCTGAGATGATGAATTTTTGCAGACGTATAGTTTGAAGTTCGCGCTACAGACGTCATATGTTCGATCAAATATTGCTCTTGCGACAGAAGAGGGAACTATGTCGTAAAATGGCGCGCCTGTTATTGTCGTTAACTTATGAAGAGCAAAGCGATGTAATTCGTTTTTAGTGGGTGAAAGGACAAAACCGGAGAGAGATACTCAGGGGAATGTTGCGCGTGTATGGGGAAGACTGTTTGGATCGTAGCAGGTGCACAATCTTTGAAGGAGGCCGTGTGAACCTCGTTGACTCGCCACGTTCAGAACGACCAGTAACAGCTGCACTCAACGCAATGCCACAACCATCGAGAATGCAATTCTGAATGACCGGCGTTCCATCTGCCTACCTTGTAAGTGTGTTCAGCATTTCTTACGGTACAGTGTACGACATTGTGCATGAAGTGCTGAATTTTCGTAAAGTTAGTGCCCGCTGGGTACCGAAGATTCTGACAAATGGCCAGGAAAGATCACTTACGGCATTACGCAAAAGAAATGCAAGAAATAGCGACTGGTGATGAGTCCTGGGCACTACTAGTACCACTACACGTCTGAAAGAAAACAAGCTCAATGGTGTAAAAACATCCCCATTCTCCAGCAAAGAGGAAATTCAAGGTGATGCAATCTGCGAAAAATGTTTCAGCGACAGTGTTCTGGGATATGCATGATGGTGCAGTTGCATCGTGTCCTTGGTGACAAACGCAAAGCTGCTAATGTCAGACTACTCCACGACAATGCTCTCCCTCATATTGCAGCCAACGCTTCAACTCCGATGAAGTGTGATCGACTGTGCACAGATGACTATACCCCCAAACGACGGAGTTCTATGAAAGAGTTTATTGAAACTATGAGAGAAATGTGTTGAGAGAATTGACTCCTTTTTTGAAAATTACCTAAGGACATAGCTTCATTACGTATGAATTATTTTGTATTAACCATTAAACTTTTTTTTTAAAAAAATTGTGCGTTTCTTAATGATCTACCTTCGCGTTTTATTAATTCGTCATTAAGTTAGGAAATTTTAAGCATATTAACTTAAGCCTTAAGTAGTGAATATTTTTAAACGCTTCATACCACGGAACAAGCGCTGTTAAACATATGTTTATGGTATATGTTGAACAGCCCTCCTGTATTATTACTTATAGCTTATATACTTTTTCAGTTCTACTGCTTTTGCAATTACTGAGGAAACGCAGAATCCTTCGAATTGTGATTGTGCTATATATATTTGTGAAACAAATAGAAGCCCTAGGTACTGAAAGTACAGAAGTAGTTAAATTCCTGAAAAGTGTTACAAAACAACACTAGTTGTGTTCATAATAAATAATCTGTTTCCTACATCGTAAAGACAATTTGAAAAACACACGCGAGGAACCAAACTAAACTTGATGCTTTTCTATGCAGTTTATTTAATAGCATGGCATGTCATAATTTCCGATCTTTCACTTCCAGTATACGGCTTTTTTTATTTATAGAATAATTTTATTTTTAGAGAACCATAGAAAATATTTTTGCTCCACACCTTTACAAAGCTACATGTTTGGAGCTCAACAAAAGTTTCATTTACATATGCACAATAAGAACGCCACTAACGGTTTATATTGAATGTGCATACAGAACGCTAATCCCATGAGAGCGTATACAATTGTACAGCTCCTAGAGAAAACATCTGGGTTCAAATTATAGATGTAGTTTAAACTTTCTTAATGGACGCTCGGGACAGCATTTTCTTTCTTAATGTAGTATTATTTGGTCGGTGCTTAGAAATGCTACTACCGCACAATCTTATTCCATTCTGTGTAATGTCTCCGTATAGTGCTTATTTTCTTCTTTTAAAAGATGTGGTTGTTTAATAGGCCGCCTGTTGAGTACACCGCTTTAAAACTGTTTTAAGTAAAGTTTTTCTCCCTCTTTCTCTTTCATGCTAGGCCTTTTTTTTACGTTGATCGAGAGTAAGAATAAACCTGTTGAAAGGTAAATTAAACTGATTATTTTCGGCTGCCAAGAAGTTAATTTCTTAATTACGTTTGAATGAGATATTTAACGGTGATTATTGTTGCTAATTAGAAATAGGGGAAAGCAGGTTAGCATGAGAATTTGTTTTTATATATAAGTATGCAGATCTTTCATTAGCAAGAAGTTACATAAACAGGCTTTGATAATGAGATTTCAGCTATTCTTTTATATTTGTTACAAAGACTCACATAGCAGATTGAATGTAAACATTAAGCAATGGAATTTCTTAAGCGCACGTCTAATTTATGTTGCTGTAAGCAGTATTTTTTTAGAAAAAAATACTGTGTATATTTTAATTTTTTAAGAATTAAATAAAACAGGCTGGTAATAATCACGACTTTGTTCGTTAAATGCTTAGTCTTGTGGGATAATTATGATTATGCTTTCATTCAGTTAGCAATTTTTTTTGGAAAAATATTACTTACATTTAAATATTTTATACAAGCAGGGGCACAAAAGGAAGGCTTTAATTTTAGACTCTCACATAACAGTAAAGCTAAGAGAACGCCGATATACCATGCCTAAATCTATATTCTAAACTATAAATCTGCAAAATAATAATTGATAAGAATATATTAATACGTATTTATAATTAGATATAATATTTGCATTACAGATACTGCTATAGAAGATCACTACAATGAAGTGTGCTGGAAATATTCCAGATGAGTGGAAAACATCTAAGATAACAAATAAGACGGGTGGTGAAACTGTTAAAAGAAACTACAAAAGACTCGCTGTGATGAACGCCGCATAGAAAGTGTATTGAACACTAATCAAGAATAAAGTACAACCTATAGCTGAATAAAACAAATGTATGGGATCTCAATGCGGCTCCAGGAATGGGAGATCTTGCATCGATGCAATCTTCACAATTAAAAGAGAAACAAAAATATGAGGTATTATTTACCCAACTATATGCTATTCTTGAACTACGAAAAAGCATACGACATAATTAGAGAACCAAAATTATGGAGTGTTTCAAAAGAATACACAATAATGTCCACATATGACGAAACAAGTCTAGTGTTATCTGAAAACCATAAGAATAAACCTCTTTAGTAGTAAACAGGGATATCGCACATTATCAACTATTTTAGGACTGTAGCATGAAACATAAGCCTCAGGGAAATAAACATGCTATAGCTACCGTTTGCCGACGATAAAATTCTCATAGCTGGTTGTGAAGACTATTTCACTTATGTGACGTAATCATAAAACTGACCAATGAAATGAAACAAACTTTCGAACTTTGACCAGTCAAAGCCCGATATCGCATTGAAATTATCGTGAAATTTTAACAAATATCTTTACCATTTGTCTTCTGGTCAGTGTAGCGAACTCAATGCTCTCAACTATAATTTCTGAGCATCACACATTAATCAAGAACATCATTCGACAATACCAAATAAAGTGCGGAATTCTCCTTCGACGTTTTCATCCACAAATTCACAAATGTTCTTGAATCCAATAAAACTGCAACCCATTCATTCAAATTTGATAACCGTGTTTTCAATAATTATATTTAACCAACGTAATGTGTATTTACTCAAACAATTGTTTTTGAATATTCAGCCGATCAGTCTGAAATAATTTTATAAAGTATGTAGCAATATTTGACTAAACAACAATATATTTTAATAAACATTTTGTTCAGAGTGGTAAAATATTATCTGTTTTGTTTTTCTCGAACGGTTGCGATTGTTAACAGTCGACTTTCGTTTATTTCAGTCTCACAGTTTCTAAATAGGTTAAGTATACAGTTCATAAGCAAGTATAATATTATATACAACTGTTAATAGTCTGAGCGTGAAGTTCAAATATATATATATATATATATATATATATATATATATATATGACTTTTATTCTTATTATATTCCTGAAATAGCCTAAACCCGTATTTGTTTCTTTTGTATAGGCATTACTGACAATCGACATTCGTTTGTTGCAAGATGGCTTGAAATGTTAAGTATTCATAATACAAGTACACAACTATTACAACTTTGTAAACAAAGCTTTGGAGAATTATATTTAGATTTTTATTTTTTTCGCGAAATGGTCGTAATAAATATCACTGAGATTTTCCGATAAATTGATTTATTTGCAGTTTCAGTTCCTCTTGTGATATTACTTGTGATAATCTACAAAGGAACATTTATAAATTGAATACTGTATTAAAGATCTACAAAATGGAGTTATCGACCAAAGTAATCCAACACATAGGGAACACTTGCTCATAACAAATATAGTAGTCAATGCTAAAACAATAAACCGGTGACTGAGTTTATATATCTATTATCTGTTCGCTGTTACTTCTATCCTAACGTAAATATAATAATTTGCTGTAGGTCTTTCCTCATTGACTCCAAAACAACTCTCATCCCTGATGGCATGCACAGTAGTCCCTAAAGGAAACTACAGTTTAAAACTTTAATAAAAGATAGTTTTTATTGAAAAAAACATATTAATAAATATTGCAATAATCTTGAGAGATACCATTATTATGAATACCTTATTATGCATTTTAATTGTTAGAAATTTACGCACACGTTGCTCTTTGTACAGTACATCGCTTTCAATGTAAAAAGGCGCTTTGAAGGAAACATATGCTGGCCCTGATAGTATTGCAAAATACTGTCAAGGAAATTCGTTAAAAACTGGGGACAAGATTATTAAACATAATTTATTAATAAAGTTTGTGAGTACTAACCACAGCTAACGATTACATACGTTGCATCAGCTGTTTGTAGCACTAATCAATCGGAGCCATGCACCGCGGAGTGATACATCCATATTTGTTTACGTCGGGATAGAAATAACGGGGAACGCAGTGTAGGGCGTCACCATTTCAGTAAATAGGCTAAATGCCTACATTTACAAATAAACGAATTAAATGGTTGCATAAACAGACACTTTGGATAAAATATGAGATCAGAAATTAAAATCAGGTTATTAATATGAGGAAACCGGCTATTTATACGGAAGTGAGCCCTGGATGCTGCGACAGAAGGACAAGGGGATAATTGAAACGTGGGAGATGAAGATTGTAAGATACAGCATGAGAATTACACCAAGAGACAGCTTGAGAATTGACCACATAAGAACTCAAGTCGTCAATGTTAAGCGAAAAATGACTGCCGTATTCACGTTTTTCGTTGCAAAATTTTAACCACTTCGCTGATAAGCTAAAATTTCAGTCATAACTAAGGCAAAATGTAATGTTTTAATGGACATTTCGTACTCAACTCAATATTGGAGCTATAGAGTTGAATTTTTGTTAATTAATAATGATGTATCGTTGTGCATGTCTTGTAATATTTAAGGCTGTCCCTTATATCTCTGGATTTAAAAATATATTTACATTTTTGCTAACTGAAATTTCTCATTTTACCTAGATATTGACTAAATAATACCTTTTTATACCAATTTTGACTTCTTTAAACAATTACTGGATAATTTTGTCTTAATTTTCAAAGTAGTAATTCAATATTATTTCCCAAGGATACTGCTCTCTTTTTGAAAATAAAAATGCATAATTACTCAAACAAACAATAGAAAGTGCAGCTATACTGGTTTCAAACTAATACTTTTTGTTTAAACTTAAGAAAAAAGTAAACATATTATTTTTGTTCATAAATATTAATATTGATAAAACAGCCACTTGTATCACTATAAAGAGCCACAATACGTTAAAATATTGATATGGTATCAACATATAGATATATGTGCTAGGATTTAAAGTGTAAACTACTTATTAAGAAATCTATTATATCAAAATTATATTTTAAGACTTCTTGTGATTTTTTTTAATTCCATTGTGTTATTTGGCACTACTATTTGGGCTTATATTAGTAATATATAAAGTATTTTCTCCCTATAAATAATTCATATGTATATTTGACAGGTTTTTCATATAAACATTTGTTTGTTAATTATAACAGCCATTAACCTATGCATTTTTTCATAAACATTAAGATAGACATAAACAAGTACTATTCTAGATCAGCCACATAATATAACAATCTTATTCAAGAATCCAAGGTTAGATTAACTAAATGAAAACTTATTAAGTTATTTGACAGTAGATCTGTATAACAAGTTGCCACAACAAAAATATAAAGTACGTTTTAAAACTTTTAATACCATTCATTTTGGCTAATAGGGGGATCTTTTCATATTCTTAATGAATTTCTGAAATAACTATGCTTATTTTTTATTAATCTATAGAGATATAAACGTACAGTTACTGAATTTAACTGTTAAAATTGTGCCTCTCTATTAACGAACATGCAAGCTAGTTTGCTTTCTTACGTACCGACCAGGTAAAGACTCTTCCGAGCACACGCTCAAGATGTTCACGGTGTTGGTGCAAGTCTTTAGGTGCATTAATTAGAGATTTTAAGGGACCTCTTGGCTGTACTCAGTGACCAGGTAAAGTAGTTTTAAGAATGTTCTGTAAAATTCAATTGCTTTTAAAGAAAACATCTTATCCTAGCTATTTTTTTAATATTTCCTTATTGCAATTACAGGGATTTAACTATTGTTTCAAAATAATATTGTCCTAGTAATCATTGTAGGGCCATGCATTTTTATATTTATTATATTTTTTGCTCTTTGAGGTATAAGCGGTAATCATTTGTAGTCCAGATTGTCGTTCCTGAAATTTAATACAATCTGCTAGTTGGGCCAGATTTTATGATAATTATTGTGAATTTGTTTTAAATATTTTTATATTGAACATTCTCTAGTCAGTATTACCGTTATTGCAGGTGTGTTTTCTTAGTGTCAAACCAATATTAATACGCTGCACTATTATAATTATTGTTTCCGGGATATTAGCTAATTATGTATAATATATTCCATTTAAAACTACCTTTCAATTTTATTAAGTAATCCTATTCTATTGTGGTCGGCACAACAAACAGATGAATGCATTACAAATAAGATAAAGGAAATGGAACACAGGATATTAAGAATAACAAAAAGGGACAAGATCTTGAACGAAGCGTTAGCCCAAATAGATATCGCAGAAAGAGCCGTCAGACTGAAGTGGAAATGGGGAGGCCACATAACGAGGATGCAGGACGACAGATGAACGTATAAGACCACCATGTGAGACATGCCCTTAGGCATACGACACAGGAGCAGGCCAAGAGGGAGATGGGAAGACTTCTAAGCAGGAATACATGGAAAAACTCGAATGTCAACATTGAAACAGGTGAAATCTGAGAAACAAAAGTGTAACAAAGCATTAGCTCATCGCATTAGCGAATAAGAACTACTCTCTTGTAGAAGGCATTTGTCCTTTTAGGGACATTTGCGCTTATTGTTGTTGTTGTTGTTATTATTACCATCATCATCATTATAATTATTATTATTATTATTATATTATTCCTCATTATTGTCGGTCCTGGTGGTGTAGTGGTTACCATACTGGCCAACTAAACCCAAGATAGCGGGTTCGAACCCGGTCAGGACCGATGGATTTTTTCGGGCGTACAAATCGTAAGTATGACTTCCTTCGGAAGGGAAGTAAAGCCGTGGGTCCCGTGTCGTACATTTACGGCACGAAAAAGAACCTCAAGCCTGAGAGAGAGGCCTCTGAGCAAAATTTGTCGGCCCTTTCACGCCATGAGTTGAATGGGACGCTGATGACCTGAGCTGTTAAAGAGCGTCCATAAATAAACCAATCAAAAAAAAAATCCTCATTATTAAGTTCATTTTCCAGAGTGCCTCGATGGCTCATTACTTTCACAGTATGTCTCCTTATAGTGACAACTGCATACATCCATGGAAAGATAATGCAAATGTTATAAATGTTCTAATATTACCAGCTACAAATATAAATCGTACAAATGTTATATTATTCCAAATACATGCCACATGGCGCAAAAATACTTTTTTTTTTTTTTAAGTATGGCTCCATTTATATCAATGGACGATACATTTCTTCGGAGGGTCTTATGTTAGACACTTCTCAAGGGAAAGATTTCACATCATTATGTCATAATAAATTTCGGTTGAGATTATAGTACAAACAGTGGAATACAGATAGGCCTGACAAATATATAGTAGGATATATTTCCTGCTACTTTCGTTTCTACACGGAACAGCGCCGGTTCTGAGGGAATTGCTTCTTTGCACAGAAGTTTTACTGAAAGATTAACTGGTAGAGGTAATATAACTAAAATAGTTTAATGTACTTAAACAGGAAGAAATATAGTTCGTGTGTAAGTACATCATGATCTTAACAGACACAGCAAACAATGCAAAGCAAATTGATGTAACTTTAGACATGGTTATGTCGTAAATCTGAATATTCCTGCCTCGTTGTCAGTTCCCACCATTTTAATTTTTTTTTTTGGGGGGGGGGGTTAGGTTACTTTATTTCACACGTCTCCTACATTGTTACATTGAGAATTCACGTTTCGGCGAGGCTCATAATGCTACAATGAGCAGAGAGGACAGAATGAACAAGCTCTGCTCATAGAAACGCCTATGGTTTAAAAATAAAAGAAGTGACCTCCATTGGTAGATTATCTATTTTCAGACTGTCTACTTAGAAGTCCATATATTTGAAAAGTCTAATTTAAATAATGCAATAAGAAGGACTAAACCGAATATACAGGGTGTTTAGCATAAGATATTAATAAAAGAAATGTACAGGTCTAGAAATATACAAGTCAAAGAGAAATTAATGTACCTAGATTTGGTAGTGCACATCCTGGTTACTACGAGTCGTAATCAAAATGGAAAAACTTAAAGTCTATACCTCTAAGGAGAAAGCCTGTTTAATTAAAACTACTAACATTGGATATTTTAAGATATTAAATTTTGAGGTTCAATAAATTTCAACATGATCACCATGTACACCTCGGTATAGCGACATTTTAAAAGCAACCGGTGACTTTCGCAGTCAATCCTTTGTGTTGAAAAATTGTAATTAAAAATGGCGTGTCTGTGAGAAATAGCGCCGTTTTGCCGTCGTTTATCAGTGCATTACCAAACCTAAGTATATTTAATTCTCTTGTAAGTGTATGTCACCCAGAAATTTAAAATTAGGGAGTATATGTGTGTTTTCTGGAAAAACTGAAATTAGTTAAAACTCCATTTACTAGGTTTAGACTCCTTTTAACTTTGTAATTATTCTACAGAAGTTATAAACATAGAACAGAAATATACAATATATATATATATATATATATATTGTCATTTGAACTGCATAGGCTCGAAGTCCTAGGCGCCTTAAAGCTATTTGGCATTCACTTTCTTGGGGTAAGGAACAACTTGGGAAAAAAATTAATAATTTTTTAATGTTTAAATGCGTTTGATAGTGTTGCACCTTTAATTTTTTTTTTTTGATTGATTTATTTAAGGACGCTCTTTAACAGCTCTGGTCATCAGCGTCCTATTCAACTCAGGGCGTGAAACGGCCGACAAATTTTGCTCAGAGGCCTCTCTTTCAGGCTTGAGGTTCTTTTTCGTGCCGCAAATGTGCGACACGGGACCCACGGCTTTACTTCCCTTCCGAAGGAAGCCATACTTAGGATTTTTACGCCCGAAAAAAATCCATCGATCCTGGCCGTGTTTGAGCCCGCGATCTTGGAGGGAGCTGCATTAAGAGTATATTATATTATAACGTAACTAAAACATACCGTTTAATAAAATTCAATTTAAAATTTAAAATATATGTTTATGATATGCAGTATTTTCCTGATTGATGACCTTGAATGATACAATGTATTTAGTTTTTGAATAGCAGTGCAATGAATATTCTTTGTCACTATCATTTGTTAACAACTACACCCGTACAGGAGTTCTTGCTTACTCAGATTGTTTTAGGAGGTTTGTATTACATATTAATGTTTGTAAGAATAAATTTAATTGAATTGAAATAATAAACAGATCATAAAACCCAGCACAGCAAATTTATTCACAATTTGAAAACAAAACTTTTCTTCATGATAAATTCAAAATGCAATTTTATAAAAGTTTGATAATTGCATGTCGAGTTTAACTGGGAATTAAAACAATTAAAATATTTTGGGCTGTTTTGCCGTGGTGCACGGTTTAATATGCTACCGTAGCTTTCACCAACTACTGCGGTTGGCATCATCAGTGCACGATAAACAACACCTGGCTGTTAAAGGACGACTGTATTGATCCGTCTCTGTCTGGTTTTAGAAGGCATATCAATATTACATGTGTAGTGGAAAGAGAGAAGAGGGAGGGGCTTGTTGTTTCTAAGAACATGTTTCTATGTGTTACTTCGGCTATATCCGCCGTCTCTGTTAAAGTTATTTGAATGTTGTATTTCCAATACCTCCCTCCCTCCTGACTAGACTGAAAAAGTAGTAGCTTTTTCAACTATTTCTCTGCTAAAGTGTATGTCTTGGATTAATTTATAGCATGTTCTGCAACCGCAGATCGTTCATGTTGATTAAGACAAAGGCAAAACACAAGGCCAGGAGGAAGGCATTGGAAATACAACATCTAAACAACTTTAATAGAGACAGTGGATATCACCTAAGGAACACATGGAAACCTGTTCTTAAAAACAAACATTAACTCCCTCCTCCTCCCTCCTCACTATTACTTCTATACACGTAATATGCATAGAACTTCTAAAACCAGACAGAGATTGATTAATACTGTCATCCTTTAGCAGTCAGGTATTGCTTATCGTCCACTGATGATGCCAACCGCAGTGGTTGGTGAAAGCAACGGTAGCACATTAAACCATGGACCGCGGAAAATCAACCCGGAAGGTTTTAATTGTTTTAATTATAACGACTGCCGTGATAGTCTAATAAACATTATCTCTGAATGTGGATTTTCAATTCCTTGGTGGATTTGTAATTATTATTTTTTTTTTGGCAGAGTTTCATACTTTATAAATGTTGCAGTGTTTTTTGTTACATATATGTAATAGTAATAAATAGCCTGCTTATATTTCTTCCCATTCATTCAAACCTATTTTCGGTTCAAGTTAGCCAAACAATGCAAATAACAGATACTGTTGTTTATACATTTCTCCTAATTTTATAGTTTCTGATCTATTCAGAAGCTACAATTTCCTGTTGGTTGAATTTTACACATCTCTTTAAAGGTTTCAAGACTGGTGAAACTCCGCATTTGTTGTTCTAATCTTTAAGCACAAAATTAATATGCGCAAATAAATATTAATTAATTTACAATAATTAACAATGTTACTGCTGCTCCAAACCATTCTTTCACTTACAATATGACACATTAACAGTTTTATTGTGTTAGGATATTCTCACTCTAGTGAAAAAACATTCCGTTTAATTTTACTTGTTGAAACGAAGATTAAAATCAATAATTAACGTACTTTAGAGATTTCACCTTAGCGCTGAAGAAGGGCTTAATACCCCTTCAGAGGTTCAGATCGGGAAATTCCAAGTAGCGAGCTTGCTAGTTCGCAAAAGAAGGGGAAGTTAAAGACTGACCCAATACGGACATATTGGGTTCATGAACCGAGGTGAAGGCGGCTTCTGTATGAAAAGAGCACCCCGATATTGCACTTCCCTCTCCTTTAGAGTAAAAGGAACTTGAAGTGTCACAGAAATTGGAAATAGAAAAAACAAATTGTTAAAAGGAGTGAAATATAAAATAAATCAAACATATTTGCTAGAAATGAAATCCAGTAGTAAATTGAAAGAACTAAAAAAGGTTAATGGCATGATAATATTTTACAATGGGGCAGTAAGGGAAGAAAAAGAACAAGCAGAAATATCGTTATTTATGAATAAAGTGCGCTTTAAGGGTATGGTTGGAAGAATTATTACAATAAGATTCAAATATAACACAGGATGGTAGGAATATGTGCATCAGAAGAGGGAGAAGAAAAAGAAAGCAAAGAATTTAATGCAAAACTACAGCATGAAATAGACGTTATAAATAAAAACGATATAACCATACTGCTGGGAAATTTTAATGCTACAATGGGGAATCTACCAACAACACATATTATTGTGACCCATGAAGGGAAGGTTTTAAATAATATTTGACAAGTAAAAAGACAATACGCAATTCTTAATGACTAGAAGTTAAAAGAATACAAATACATATCCACAAATATCCATTGCCATTGAGATAATTCTGAAAATAGAGTATTATTCATTAATAAAAAAACCTCATTAATAACGCACAAGAGAGCACCCCATAAAACATCAGCCTATTTTCAACATCTGGTTATATACAAAATAAACATCTTGGAAAAGTTAAGAATACCTATAAATGTAAAGAAATTAAATTTAAAGCACATTTATAACGGAATGAAAGTATAAAAACAATATACTTAAGTGGGACATATTAACAACTGGCAAATAAAATAGTTATTAATATGATGGGCACTTGATACACGAGATGAAAACATAAACTGGGAAAGGATTATTTTTTTAATACAGGAAGCGCTCCAGGCCTAAGTTTAAGGTGCCTCCCTAAGTCAGGAAGGACGAACGCCAGACCTACCACTCACGAGTGCGTGCCTTAACGACCTCGGCCACTCGTGGCGGAAATAAAGGAGGAGATAAATACAAAAGTAATATTGAGAAATTAGTACCAAAAGCGTTAGGAACAAAATATAAAACGTATAATAAGAAATGATTGAGCATATGGAATGAGAATTTAGAGACTATAATTAACAAAAAGTTAAATCTACCATAAGCATGTAGAGAACATTACACCAAAAGCAAGGACTGAACATAAACTAAAAACGTAAGATAAGAAACTACATATATAAGCTAGCAAACATTTATAAAAACTGAAAGGAATATGCTAAACGAAATACAAAATATAGCAAATATAACATTGTATGCTTTCATATATGAGTATATATTAACTCTGCCCGATAGATGCAAATAAAAGTAAACCTAGAGCAAACTTGTCTTACAGCTACAATAAATAGTGGAAAATGAAGCGGGCTGTGGTATTGCCTTGACCAAATATACTAAAATATAGTCCACAGTTTATAACATTAAAATTAATTCATAATTTTCAACCAATCGTGGTTAAGGCAAAGTTCCAACGCTAGAATTAGTTCTTTAGTCTTCCTATAATTCTCTTTCTAGAACTTTTTAGCTCCATATCTGCTTCCTTATTTCTACATCGAACAGGGGCAGGTTAGCATGCTGGGATCTGCATATGCAGGTAGAGAACTAACCAGCACTGGGTGTTTTTCTTTGTAAAGTGCGCATAATTAGAAGCTGTGTGTGTGTGAGTGTGTGCGCGTGAGAGAAAGTATTATCTATGTGCATAACTAGTGTAGTTCTGTAGTAGCATATACGGTTTTTGGACCTATGCGGTGGATATAATGTGTAATTGAGTACATACAGTTTATGCTAGGTGCGGAAAAACAATGTGCAGGAAGTTGTACAGTAGAAATGCAGTACCATACTAATACTTTTGGGAATAGGATCAAGGGGTTGCAAAAAACGTTTTTATTGCGCTACATGCGTCTATATTAAACCCGTCATGTTAGAATCTAGTTTATGAAACTTGAAACCGCACTCTTGTACAGTACCAGCCACTGTCACTAGGCGCTTCTGATGCTCAATACAGCATTTGTGTTTTGAAGTCTACTGGATGGTACGATAACATTGAACGCTCGTTTTGAAACTTACGGTTCCAACGTGACGGCGCCACTGCACATTTTTAACTTGCAGCTCGAAAACACCTAAACAGAACATTTGGTCACAGACGGATCGTGCGTGGTGAACCAAGGCGGTGGTCCTCACGGTAAATCAATTAAGTACAGGCATGTAATATTTAGTTTCTCATGGTGTACCAGTGCTCATTAGTTGAGATGGTGCGTACACACCTGTCATGTGAGTTACATTTCATCTTGAATGGCAAATGATTCATGTCAGATTTCAATTATGATCACACAGAACTGCTGTTATTACACCACATTTGCAACCCCATGTATGCTTAGTGTGGTATTGTCTTTGTATTGTACATTTTTCTGTGTATAATAAACGTATTAAAATAAACATTATTTTTACGATGTGTTGTTTTTAATTTGAAACAATATAAATAACTGCGCTATATTCAGTTAATTTTATTTGTTGCTTTTTATTCTCTTTTTTTCTATTTAACAGGCAAATATTCTCTGAAACTATGTAGTCTTAGTCGCTTTAATAACACGTGTAACATGTTTTTCCTGAATTTATTCTGAATTAGGAAGGTAAAAAATTCCGATATGTATAGAATTCCGCTAATCATGTTTAAAAATACATGAAGTCATAGATACAGTCAAAATGTTTCTCATAACTTCACTGGATTTACTAAACATTGGTCGCCTGGACGAAAACGTGAACACAAAGAGATAATTTTTTTAAAAGAAAAGACAAGAAACAGTTAAATAAAACCATTTTTTATAAACCGACTTGTAATTATTAGGTTATAATATAAATGAAATTTCCAGAGCATTAGATAAATCATAGAAAAACTAAAGAAAGAATATATGTCTAGAAAGCGTCGAAAATAATGATCGAAAAACCGATATAGATAAATTTTTCATAGCAGGTAAGATAAAAAAAAAGAATAAAGGGTTAGTGGCGGAAGGCATTCCGAAAAGACACTTGAAAAACACTCGCAGACGCACGAAGCCTAACTATAGCGTTACATGACAGAAGTGAGAGAAGAGGCTGCGGATTCTGTACGAAGAATAGGCAGAGGAAGAGAGCGGAGTAAAGACTTTCCGGAATGTGAGAACTTCACTTAGCAAGAGTTACTGAAACCTCTTTCCGTTTTTTGGAGATAAAGGCTACGATCGCTTCCCTATGTTCTAGAATAAAAGAATGAAACGAGGAGTGAAGTTTCAAACCTCCTACCTTAGCAATGTAAATTTCCTCCTTTCTTCCTCTCAACGCCGTCTAACGCTGTAGATTTGCAAGGTTTATCAAATGATCTTTCACCGCCGAGGATGAAATAAAGCGTTGAAACAAAGAAAGGTACGCGGACACTATGATCGATAAAATGAGAACAAAAATGTATTTTGTGATCTTACCAAACATAAGCAAAAAGAAAATTAAACCCAAAATTTACAATAAAAGCATATGTGAGAACAATGTATTTTATCTGTAGCAATGCTGGTAAAGCGGGAGCTCCAGAATTTATCTTGGGAGAGTCTAGAGCTTGAGTTGAATTCATTTTAGCTATTTAGAGAATAAAATTATAAAAATCAAATAATATATCCATAAAACTTGCTTACAGTAATGAATGTCCAGTCCGGTTATTTCCGCTAATGGTGGCATAGACGAAGATCGGAACTAAAACAATTTACAAACAAAACTGTTTTACTTTTCATTTAAGGGCCTACGGAATGTCCTATCTCTCCAATGTTAAAACAGTGGATATAAAATACAAGTTTCTTCAGAATTTATGTGGGATTGGGGGATGATTTTTTGTAAGCTATTTATGAAAGATCTAATTATAACTTAACACAGAGATTCTTTTATCTATACTTTAATTAGAGAAAGATTATTTTGTTGCATACAATGAACTACACTATACTTCTGAAAAGTATCCTTGAAAAAATGCTGTGTTAAATTAAACTCAGTGTATATTAAACATCTCCTTTAAATTTAAAGTAATATGGTAAATCAGAATTTGAGAAAACATTACTTTTGTATGATAAAAACAATATTTTCACGAATCAAGGTTTAGAATACTCCCGGTGCATTTCAGCCTCATGGTTTGGAATATATTGTTCTAAAAAATCCTAACTAGAAAAGATAAGACATATGACATAATATAGTTACTCCTTTTCGGAGCCCCCTAATCTCTATGAGCATAAACTGAAGTCATTTAAGACATGATAATCAACACAATTTTTTTAAAAACAAAATATTGAAAAGCAAATGACATTTGTTATATTGGTTCTGCATACTTTTTCAATTTTATTTGGTATTTTTTTACTTGAAACTTTCAATTACTAGGCGTATTCAAGTTATAACACCTCCGATTTTTTTCTAACTAATTATACGAAAGCTATGAAACTTATGTCACATTTCGACGTAATCTCCCTGCAGCCATACACATTTTTCATAACGTCGAAGCCATGATTCTATGGCCGTGCGAACGCTTCTGCTGGAAAATCGCTGATGTAAAATCGCGAGCGGCACGGCTAGTGAATGTGCGAACACGGAGAGTGTCATTCGTCGTTGGAAACAGCCAAAGGACGCTAGGAGTAAGTAGGGAGTATGAGAAATCATTTCAAAGTTGTTTTCATAAAGCAACTGCTGCGTCACGTTCGCCCGATACTCTGGAGTGTTGTCTTGGTGAAAGAACACACGTGCAGTCTATTCCGGCTGTTTTTCACGCAGTGCTGGAAGGAGCTTCTTCTTCAAACATCTTCGAAGGATGCACCTGTCACCGTAGTGCCCTTTGGGACGCAATAAGTAAGGTTTACTTCCATCGCTGTCCCAGATCATGGCCACCATCCTTTTTTTTCTGCACTGGCGCTTACCCGAATTTTTTTGGTGGCGGAGAATTGAGTGCTTCCACTGAGCAGACTGGCGCTTCGTTTCAGGTTTGAAAAATGGTATCCATGTCTCATCCATTGACACAATCAATGAAAAGAACGTCCCATTCGTGCCGTTATCTCGCATCAACATTGCCTGCAGCCTTGTGGTGTCCGTCAGCAATTGTGGTACCCCCCTGGAGGACACTTTTCCAATTTTCAGGTCTTCATGCAGGATTGTGTGCACAAATCCTACGGAAATGCCAACTTTGGAGTCGATGGGTTCCACACTCATTCGGCGATCCTCCAGAACAACTTTCTCCACTCGCTCGATCATATCGTCATACCGGCTTGTGCAAGGCCCATATTGCCTTGGTTGGTTGTCACACGACGATCTCCCTTCCTTAAACTGTCGCATCCATGAACGCACAGTAGACACATCCATGAAGTCATCAACACATGTTTCACTCAACTGGCGATGAATTTCAATCGGTGTCCAACCGTACAAATGAAGAAACGAATGAATACACGCTGTTCTTGTAATGAAAACGTCGCCATATTGAAGATCAAAAACAGTCCTGCCTCTCGCCGCTGCCGCTAGAGTTCTGTGTGCTATACAGTGCTGCCACATCTGTAACGCATTGACAACGAGTGCCCGTGTATTTTAAATTAAACCATATGTTTCTATCCGTTTCCAGTCCTGAGAAAAAAAATCGGAGGTGTTATAACTTGAATCTACCTCGTATAACGTCAATTTGTGCATGATGTCTCGCCCAAACGTTATCAGTTGCCCGCCTAGTTGATTCTCGATTTCTAATGCACACTATATTTATATTAAAGAATCAATTAAGAAATTTCAGGGCGCTGTTCTGATGAACATTGAGATGCGATAAAACAGAACCACAAAATTAAGACTATAGGTAGCTGTGAATGTTTGAATTCCTGATATTCTTATACCGGCTTGAGCATGACTTATATAGCCCACTAAATAACATTTAGGGGCAAACTATTAAAGCACTGAGGGATGTCATTTTTCAAATATTAATCCCTTTAATCCCTGATGTAAAATCTTGTTTTCTATTATATCTTAACCTAAGGCTGGTAGGTCTTAATACCTGCAGTTGCTCATTAAAATTGAAACAATGACTTGATCATACAAACAATAGCTTACTTTTGCTCCTCTTTGGAAAAAGGGAAATTCCTGAGTCAGCAAAGAAAGGAGGTCAATGAACTGAAGCGATAAAGGTCCTTCCGTTACTCTCTCCCCGATAAAAGTCTTAATACTTGCAGAAGAATAACGAGTTTGAAACTGCACTTCATGTATTAGGGTTCTGTTATAAGCGAAAACTTATCGTCACAATATATTAACTGGAAACCTCTGTAAACAAGAACATTTAGAATTATATGCATAAGTTGGCTGCCTTTCCCTAGATGACTGAACACAGCGAGCTAATATTTTGTTATTGACTGTAAAAGGACACTGCGTTTGGTGAATGACCCAACTGTAAGGTTTAAGAAGAAGAAGAAAAACAGTCAGTCCTAATTTCGAAAGAAAAGAAAACGTTATATCAGCTGTGCTGGGATTATCTTAGAAATAAATACATCTTTATATGGAAAGTTGTTGGGCTTTTAACAGATGCAAGGGGAACCATTCCTAAAGATACTCTTGATTTTCTAAACGCCGGATCACACCCTCTAAGCCATAATAGATGCTATGTTAAAACACTCAATCGCAATTGTCAGACATTGTTAATAATAACCTCATATATTTCTGTAAAAACTGTTAAAGCTCCTGAAATAAAAGTACACAAGGGGAATTGTGAGATATCCGAGAATTCCTTAGCTTTATTTATCTGCTACAAAAAACTGAAATTAAAATTTAAAATTTACTATTGTTTTCTTTTCATGTAAATCAATAAAGTATATTGATTAACTTCTGATTTTTTAAAATGAATTCATTAGGAAATTGATTACATTCACTTTCTAGTCAATGAGGTTATCTTTTAGATTTAATCTCTAGAATATTATAGAAGCTATAGCAGAGGTTTCCTAATGTAGCATTTTTAACACTTTATACAACTACCATATGCTTAAGCTCATTACACCTGTATTTCATACATACTTTTTTAACAGTGAAAACTATTGTAACGTACGGGCCAGGTTGGGTTAAAGTATTTTATAAATGTATTACTTCATATGATGCAATACAGGATGAATAGAGCTGTGTCATTCAGCACTCCAAAATAATGTCCAAAGGAGGGAGTTACACTATTGTTAAAAATTAGAGAAGAAGTATTATATCAAACTATAATCAACATTTGTAAAGCATATTCAAGTATGTTATCTCAGTTGAATTCTCATTTTTATTGGTCCTGGTGGTCTAGTGGTAACCATACTTGCCTCCTAAACCCAAGATCGCGGGTTCAAATCCGGCCAGGATTTTTTCCGGCGTAAAAATCCTAAGTATGGCTTCCTTCGGAAGGGAAGTAAAGCCGTGGGTCCCGTGTCGTACATTTACGGCACGAAAAAGAACCTCAAGTCTGAAAGAAGAAGTCTCTGAGCAAAATTTGTCTACCGTTTCACGCTATGAATAAAATAGAATGGGACGCTGATGACTTGAGATATTAAAGAGCCTCTGTTCATTACACAAAATAAAGATTTTCATTACAGAAATGTACTGCCACGGGTGGCCGAGGTCGTTAAGGCACGGACTCGTGAGCGGGAGGTCTGGGGTTCGAATCCCGCCAGGACCGTCCTCTCTGACTGGGGGTTTTTCCAGGTTTTCCTCAGTCTTCATAACTGGCAAATGCCGGGGAGGTACCTAAACTTAGGCCTGGAACGCTTCCTTCCTTAAAAAAAAAATCCTTTCGCAATATATCATTTCATCTCAAGTATCATCAGTTTTCACCGCCTGTGGTGCCTCAGTAGTGAAAACGGGCGTTAAACACTACTCAAAAAAAAAAAAAAAAAAAATTGCAGAAATGTGGGCTAGAAATCTGTATTTAAGTTAATGTAGACTAAACACGAAATTCAGACCGAGGAACATTTCAAAAACTTAACTTTATGTAAAAATAAGTTCCACTGTAGTTTCTTTAAATTCAACTAAGAGAATTTAAAATGTGTACAAATACATTAGGGCTAAAGAAAGAAAAAATGTTTGTAGCGTTGCTCTTCAGAGAGTGATATAATTGTGAAAAACGCATGTTCCTTTAAAAGAACGAAAGTTCAACTTACGCATTTTCACCTTTGTGTTATCTAATCAAGTTTCGAGAAAAAAGCGCTTGTATAGGATTTTGTATGATTGTTCCTAGAAAATAAAAAAAATCCTATTTGACAAAAAATATTGAAATTATATACATTTTTCAATAATTACAATATTAAATATACAATTTTAATTAACACGTAGTGTCTATAAGCCCACTAACATTTTAAACATTTAGAGTTCCAAAGAGCTACCCACCAACTGCAGTGATTTGCCTAAAGGAAAGAGCAGCTCTCCTTGCATTCTGCGGGTATCAGAATTAACTGCTGATAACCGTACAACAGTTTTAACGGTTTTAAAACATTTTACTTAGCAACTTCATAAAGAGGGAATCGCTCGCTGCAGTTCATGTTGAGCAATTCTGATTATTTCCTGGGTGATATTTTGTTTCCATCTTCCAGGGTATGTGAGTAGTCTTGTATATAGTGTTTTTTAAATTTATCCCAGAGATAAAAGTTGCAAGGGGATAGGTCGGGGACCGAGGGAGCTATAAATCAGCTCTAATAATTCTGTCATTCTGAAACAAACTTTCAATTTCCGCCATCAAAACATTCGTTACATGATCTGTTACAGAATTTTGTTGGAAAAAAGGCAAAAACCATGCTCTCTGTCGGTTAATTCTTTAAAAAATGGTAAATTGTACTTATGCAAGCCACAGTTATTTTATATTGCTTAACTTTAACAATTTAGTAGCTCTGCACAGAGTCATAAATAATGCCTGCTAGTTCTGAAAGATATCTAAGTGATTTTGGGGCAAATTCTCCAAACGACGATGAAAATGTTCATCGGTAAGAACCATACATTGTCTATAAACTATCTTAGGCTCAACACTGCCTATGGACTGAAATTTATTATAAAAATTATGGATTGTTGTAAGGTCTGGAGCATTTACATCCTGGAATCTTTATTCAAATCTTCTTTGAACTTGAGTTAACAGATAAGGATAATAAATAAACACACTTTGCGATTAAATACAAAATAAAAACACCCTTTATAATAACTGAACTGAACTCAGCCACTCTGACACCAGAAACTAGTGTCATATTGTTCCAGCACATGCGCACACGCTTAGTAGACAGACACCACTACTTGGGTTATAGTTCATTGGCTCGCTCCAAGTTTTCTGTTTACAAATGTGTAAGAGTTTGGGTACTGAATTATTCAGTTGAGTTGCACTATCACTTTTTCTATTCATTTTCAGATATACTATTTTATAATAATGAATGGGATTCAAATGACTATATATCTAATTTTTAATCTTGTTGACTAAATTTTCTTCCTGTCTTTAAGAATGAGACTCATATATAATGGGCTTACATAAATACCTCTTTTAGTCGAAGAATAATTCCACCGTTTAGTCAGACGTTGACAAATACAATTTACAAAATGAGCATATTTAACATTAACACAATATGAGAAACTTAAAAGTCACAGAATCTTAGATTTACTATGAGTGCGGTATTCAGTGAATGATCATAATAACTGTTAGTAGAATGTAGTCGCCCTTTCCTTAAATATACATTGATTGGAATGTATGCTTAATTATTGTAGACAAAAGCAAGCAAATTGTACATGTTTGCTTGGGAACAATAGCTTTTATTTCTACCTGATCAGAAATAATGAATAGCAAAAACCTGCTGTAAATTCAACCACAAAGGAGCCTGACAGTTGTTATTGTATTGTGTTGGTCTAATTTAGCGTTTATTATGAAACGATCCACGCTAATGAACGGCTACTTATAAATATGAATTCTCCATATTTTCCGCTCTGTCGGAAACAAAAGCTTTAGCTGATATGCTTAGATATATAATATTTCGTTCTTCTCATTAATTCAGTTTTAAATTTACAAAACGTGCAGGGAAAGTGTTTTAGCATTTTCCTACCAGATAGGATAAGCATTCCTTTATTTATCAAAGCAAAGTATTGTGTTTGTGCTTTTCTACTTTATGATTTCATAACGTAAGAGGTGTTGCAACCAAGGGGTTAAGCTACTTAATTGAAGTAATCCAGATTAAACCCCATTTTTGTTTGTTTTGAATGGTGTTTAACTTCAGTTTTTACTACTGAGGCATCACAGGTGGTGGACACTGATGACACATGAGATGAAATGATAAATTGGGAAATAGTTTTTTTTTAAAGGAAGGAAGCGTTTGAGGCCTAAGTTTAGGTACCTCTCCGTATTTGCATTTGTGAAGACTGGGAAAAACCTCAGTCAGGACGATCCTGGCGGGATTCGAACCCTAGACTTCCCGCTCACAAGTACTGGTCTTAACGACCTGGGCCACCCGTGGCGGTCGAACAAAATGCTTTGGCAGGGAATTTATTTTGTACTTGAATTATGTCCTACAATTGTTCCATCGCCACCATAATTGTAGTCTTTATCATCTAAGTATTTCTTAAATTTCTTATCCGCAGAATCCTTTTAAACCCAGAATAAAACAGCGGAATCCAGCAAATAGAGACACATTAGTTTAAGCACTAATACATTATTGAGTCATCCTGGCGCAAATGTATTAATAAAATTACACACATTTATGAAAAGGTGTTATGCCTTTCTTAAATACGAGATAATTATAAGCATTGTTAAACTTCTAGACTTTTATTGATACAAATATGAGTATAAGAGTAGGAAACAAGTATAAACAATAAGTTGAAATGTAGTGGCATTTTAATACACATGTACAATTGCAGAAGCTAGTTTTTCAAGGCAAAACATCTTTTTGAAACGTATTAGTACGACGAATGAGTTTTATTTTTATGTATCAGATTTCTTTAGTGACATGCTTTATGGAGGAAAGTAGTTGTTTAATGAATCCAGTTAGTGTCAGTATTAGGCACATTCAGAGAAAATCCAGTTTGCCACAGGTAGATGATTAGTGGATTTAATAGCTTTCTCAGCATCAGCCAAAAATAACTAGTGGTAGCTTGTAAAATTCAACTTGAATTGAAAGGATAAACCAAACATCAATTCGTGTTTATATATAGAAATTGTTCTTTCACACTAGTGAGTAGGACATGTTAGAAAATGAAGTATAGAACTTGAAAAGTTCGGATCTCGGCTGGGATTCGAACCACGGGATCTTCAGCCTTTGGTCTGACACTCTACCACGTTTTTTGTATAGTGTTTAACATCCGTTTTTATTGCTGAGGCGTCACAGGCGGATGACACTGATGATATATGAGATGAAGTGATAAATTGGGATAGGATATTTATTTTTAAGACAGGAAATGTTCCGGGCCTAAGTCTGGGGCACCTGTCCAGGTTTTGCTATTTAAGAAGAACCAAAGAAAACCTGGAAAAAACCTCAGTTAGGGAGGACATCCTGGTGGGAATCGAACCCCAGATCTCCCGCTCACGAGTCCGCGCCTTAACGACCTTGGTGCTCTACCAACTAAGCTACCGTGTTCTCCTCCAAGCACGGAATCACGAACCTCTCTCATCTGATTGTATACATTCCGCAGACCTCTCTAAGATTTCTCTACTATGAGAAACTAATTCCTTAAGAGGCGATTCGTCATGCTAGGAATATTATAAACTAGATTTCAACGGTTTAATCACGAACTATATAGGGGTTTTTTTATACCCTGACCGTGTGTAGGACATAAGTTGCAAAATGAAAAATCATACTTGAAAAATTCCGTTTCCGGCCGAATATATTTAAAACACTGTTGTCTTACCTTGCGCTGATTTCGGAAGCCAAGTAGAATCATGACGCTGCATAAGGATCGTTTTCTGATGAAGTTGTTACCCTTTTAAAGACTAGTACATAAGTTCTCTTCCAGAATAATTTTATATTCATAAATTAGAAAAAAAAAACGTTTTCAAATAATTACATGGAAGATACTTTTTCCGAATCTATGAAACAGCATTAATAGTGTTTTTTTACTTTCTTCTTGTTTTCTTTTGTGTTTAGTATTTTTCGTATATTATTTATTAACAGTATGTAATAACTTATTATGTGTATTATAAATAATGTTGCATAAAGTATAAAGTGCAAGGATTGATCAGTGAGTAGTTGTCTGTATTTCCTAGTTTTATTTAATCTAATGCAACAATTGCATGATAGTGTGGATGCACACATTACTGACTATCCGCTATTTTCCAAAAATATTTACAAACTTATACCTACACTGGAACATTTCCTCTCGATACAACTCCGATTTTTGGTACTGAGCTGAGTAATGAAAGACCTAGTTCTATGGCAATGTCTTTATTGTTTGTTGCCTGTCCTTAATTGGTTTTTCAGTGCCTAGTACTATGCCGGCATTGGGTGCAGTGATTGGTCTCTCACTGTAAAGTCCATCTCTCATCTGTTCGTCTGTTATAAAAAACATTCTGTATTCATGTGGTGTTCATCAATTGCTCGTTCGTCATAAATCTCTATCACTTGGCTTTGATTTCGAAAGGGGAAACCGAATTACAGAGTTCATTTCTACGCGGAATCATGTTTGCAGTTGTGTCAGCTTTGGATTGGTTTGTCATGACGAGAGCCTGCCTGGTACCGCCAAAATATTTTGTGTATTAGGAGCGTGTAAACCTCGTTTTTTAGCATACAACGAATTATTATTGAGAGTACCTTTAGCAACAGCGGTAACAGTGTATTTATTTTATTTCAATAGGCGCATGCATCCACGTGCTTTTATAATGCCTAAATCTGTTTGACTTAATACCAGCTATTACATTAGATATTTCACATAAATGATAAAAAATAATTTCAACAATAAAATAATAATAATAATAATAATAATATTTAAATACATATACAAAAATAAAATAAAGTGAGATCAGCATTGACACACACACACACACACACACACACACACAGAACTAGATTCAATCAATTTTTCCCCTTAACACCCTATGCCGTCATGAGCTGTCTCGCTTTCGTCAAACATTTGCCTAATCTTTCCTCCCTTTCCTTGCCTGCAAGAGAACCCAGTATGTCCATCTCCTTAGTTCGATCCCATAAAGGAGTGTGATAGATACTTTTCCCTCCATTCTTGCGTACCTTTACATTCATCCAGGTATCTTAATACCAATAAATCCTGGTATTTTATCTAGAAGCAAATTTTCTTCACAAAAGTTGTCATATTTCATAAAATTAAACGAAATTCTTCATTGCATGAGCGCACACTTAGCATCTTAACAATATTTGAGGGTTTACTAGATCATAATGTGCTCTAGGTGTTGCTGGTGATTTCAAAGTTACTATTGAAAAAATTCTCAAGGTAGGAATAAATGTAGTTTAAAAAGGAAAAAAAAATTATCAATTTCGGTTCACTTAAAAGTACATTTATATGTACATTAAAATATACAAGGCCAAGTTGGAAATACAAAAGTACCACATTTGGTTACCACATAAGTCCAAAATCATACAAAACAATAGAACGAAAGCCAAAATCTGCTCAACTACAAGATTGAGGATGTAAAACACAGGCTTTACTCAACCCCATGGTAAATATCCTTCCATTTTAACGTTTTTAATTGCAGGTATTTGTTGTTCATAATAAACAAAATTATCATCCTGTATATAAAGAATTGGTATAAAGCTTCCAAGATCGGTGCATACGTTAGTAATGCAATCCTTATGACTAAAAATATACCTGTTGAATGCACGTGACAGAGATAGACACTTTAAAGACTTAAAATGTTATTACTCAACTTTTGGAGAAATATACTGAGGATTATTTTCGTTCTTACCTAACAAAAAGAAGCAGAATATGAGCATGTGGCCACGAAGTTTAACATTGTATACTTGCTATCATTAATGGCATACATACAGTTAAGGGAAATGCGCTAAATTAGCACAAGGTGTTTAAATGTTGAGGAACTCGGTTAGCATAAAATATTCTCCCTTTTGTTCCATACATGCTTACTGAACATATATACATATACCGGTCCTGGTGGTGTACTGGTTACCATACTTGCCTCCTAAACCCAAGATCGCGGGTTCGAATCCGGCCAGGACCAATGGATTTTTTCGGGAGTAAAAATCCTAAGTATGGCTTCCTTCGGAAGGGAAGTAAAGCCGTGGGTTCCGTGTCGTACATTTACGGCAAGAAAAAGAACCTCAAGCCTGAAAGAGAGGCCTCTGAGCAAAATTTGTCGGCCGTTTCACGCCCTGAGTTGAATGGGACGCTGATGACCTGAGCTGTTAAAGAGCGTCCATAAATAAATCATTCAAAAAAAAAAAAAAAACTGAACACATGAAAGTAATAAGAAAGAAAAAAGGCAATAAAAATAAAAGTTAATGCAAGGTCATTCTATAAATTGGGTGTTACAATTGTTTTCAGACAGTTTTCTACTATCACCATAAGAAAGATATCCTTTTTTCTATTGTTTCAAAACTGTCCTATACTTTCATGTTTTCTGGTTTTCTTTTCCTAGCGTTTTATGGAGATGAGTATGAAATTATTTTACTAAATAATGTGCAGTTTGCATGAAGAATGCAAGAAAAGCATGGACTCATTTTCTAGATTTTCCTCGTGGATTAATGCTTTTTAAAGCGTAATGTATTAATGCGTGTGTTTTTAACATATTTAACGGTAATTTCACTAACAAGTCGCGGCCGGGGGTAATAATGATGCTACATGATATAAAGGGATAAATGCAAAATTGTTTTATAAGCAAAAATTCCAGGACTAAGTTGAGGATACCCACTCGGAATTTAACGTTGATAAGAACTGAGAAAACCAAGGAACAATTTCAGTCAGGGGCACGTCCTCGTAAGATCCCAGCCATAGTGCATTTTCAATGCATATATAGAGTATATTACACTCCTGTGGCATATATGAGTCCGTGTTCTATTAGAATTGAGGAACAAGTTAAGGGGACGGTGCAGAAACTTTAAGATCATTATATATAAATGTAATTTTTACACAAAGTTGTGTGTAGTGTAGAATTAGAAATCAGAGTAAAATAGGGAAAGTTTGCGGTCATGGTTGGGATCTCAGCTTACCGTACGTTGCTCTAAACATTTGAGCGGCTATGCATTGTCCAGCTAGAACAGAGAACTTCCCTCTTAAACTCTGGGGACCCTGAAAGTTATCTTGTTATAAAGATTTTTGTTTTCCCTAAGAGAACTCCGAAACAATCGAGTACTTTCGGCCCAGGCTTCTACCCACCACAAAATTGGGGCTACTTTTTATATTTAAATATGCATTTCAGACAAAGCAATTCGTTGGCTAGGATTTTAAATTGAAATCAAAACATAATTTTTACGTTTCCAGGAAATAAATACTCATATTGTGGTAGGACGGGTATGTAGCTCAAATAGGTAGAACACTGTTTCTATAAATCAAAGATCCGTCCTTCAAACCCCGACCGTGGCTATAGTTTTTCTTATTGGATTCCAGTTTCAATGTTAAACTTATCTGTCAAAAGAGAATGAATAAGTTCTGGGGATTCGAGAGTACAATTATATAACTGAGTTCAAATATTTTTATCTTTAAAAATTCAAACATTATTTATTTCAGACATCTCGATATATAAATTAATGACTTTGCTATATAAGTGTTGTTAAAAAATATTTGACAATTTGGTTTTCTATGGTAGCTTTCTGTCTTATGTTTTACTAAAGCGAAGGTCACAAATTAAATATACGATCGTATGGTCTCGGTGAACAAAAAATTGTTATTTGGGTCCCTGAAAAATGCTGAAGTTAATGCATTAAAATTGAAAACAGTTGAGTAATGAAAGCTTCACAAATGCCGATGTTAAATTATATGTAGAAAATTAATAGAGAGATTATATTTTACGCAATACTTAAGATGTCATATTGTCATACTGTTTTAAAGTTGATTTTTCATAACATTTAAAAAAATATTGTATTCTAATGTAATAAAAAGTATACATACTTTACTCGTACTGTGTTTTATATTTTATTTGGTAAATTAACTTTTTCAATATTATGCATGCATTATTTTCTCTTAAGTTACCATACTCTAATGAATAGTGTTTAACGCCCGTTTTTGCTACAGAGGCACCACAGGCGATGGACAATGATGATACATGAAATAAAATTATATATGGGGAAAGGATTTATTTTTAAGGAAGAAAACGTTCCAACCCCAAGTTTATATTACCACCCCGGCATTTGCCATTTATGAGGAATGAGGAAAACCTGGAAAAAAACTCAGTCAGGGAGGACGGTTCTGGCGGGATTCGAACCCCAGACCTCCCGCTTACGAGTCCGCGTCTTAACGACCTCGGCCACTCGTGGCGGTTTACTATACTCTGGAATTAAGAAAATAAAAATACCTAACATTTTAAACAAACAAAATGTTTGGTAATTTACATGTGATGACCAAGATGAAAGACTTAGGAAAAGTGAATGATGGTGAACGTTTGAAACAGCTACGATGCGAAAAATTCCAATATTCACGTTGGATGCAATGAAAACTGTTATGAAAAAGTGCACAAAATGTACATTTACAATAAGTATGCTATTATACATTCTGCCTTGGTGATAATTTCAAACTCATTTAACTTTTCTTTGTTACTAAAGGTGTTTCATTAAGTATCTTTTCTGATATAGGGTGATGAAATTATTACTAATCTACTTCAGGATTTTGTATTAATATTTAAATTTGTGTATCCTATTTTATGATTATTGATAATAAAACCAATAAAGTTACTTTTGTTTTAGTTGTAAAGGATAAAAAAGCAAACTTGAAAAGTTTGCGTCACGACAGGATTCGAACAACAGATCTTAAACCTACAACTGGGCTAATGGGCTCTCCTTCAAGTATGAAACCACAAACGTCTCTCAATGGCCAATTTCGACAATGTTCAAAATATGATTATTAGGTTAGAATATGAATGTAACAGCGTAAAGAAATAGAATAACATGTAACAGTGAAATGATATCAATACATATATTACTAATTATTATAGTAATGGAGCATGCAGTAAACGAAGAAGATTAAAAGAAAAAACCTCATCAACTTCTATATAACCCAGAGACCTCCCCAAGCTTTTTTTCCCCCTCTTTTCTGAGAGTTTTATTCTTTATGAGTAACTCGTAATATGACAAGAATTTTTTACCCAGGTTCTATAAACACCGAAAGGTTAATTTGTATATTGAAAATATGATTCTTTCTTTTCGACTAATGTCCTACATGTGGCTAGTGTGAAAGAACTGTTTCCATATTATGTTTTATATCGCAACTTTACAAAGCATATTAGTGTTGCAGGGCAAGTAAAAGAATAACACGTTTTTGGTACAGGAATTTAAAGGCATTTATAGGTATTTCATAAAGCCTTTCGTTCAACCGAAAGGTGCTCATTGACTTTTGCGAAACAAGCTAGTTAAAGAATGGGTTTTAAAAATGTTAATAAGAAAACTAACTATAAAAAAGAGTTTAAATCTGCACACACAACTCCCGAACTGTATATTTAGGTGATATTTTTCCCAATTTGTCATATTTTTTCACATTAGATATAAAAGCGTAATGAAACCTGTAGTTAAAATTATAAGTTAATTTACTGCTATTAAATGAAAGATTTGTAAAGCATAGATTTTTATATCATATTTTCTACATGAGGTCTTTCCTAAATTAGTGAATTTGTTGAGTTGTTTTATTTACGGAAGCTCTTTAACATCTCAGGTCATCAGCGTCCCATTCTATTCAGGGCGTGAAAAGACAGACAAATTTTGCTCAGAGGTCTCTTCTTTCAGGCTTGAGGTTCTTTTTCTTGCCGTAAATGTACGACATGGGACCACGGCTTTACTTCCCTTGCGAAGGAAGCCATACTTAGGAATTTTACGCCCGAAAAAAATCCATTGATCCTGGCCGGGTTTGAACCCACGATCTTGGGTTTAGGAGGCAAGTATGGTTACCACTACACCACCAGAACCGACAGGAAATTAGTGATATAGAACTTAATTGTGTCAGAGGTTAAATCATTAGCACGAATATTAAGAACGGCATATTCAAGATGCTTAATTGTAAATATCCTTTCCCAATATATCATTTCATCTCATGTATCACCAGTGTCCACCGCCTGTGGTGCCTCAGTAGTAAAAACGGGCGTTAAACACTAATAAAAAAAATGCTTAATTGTTTTAACTGCTTCCCAGGATATGTCCGATTTCCACTTAATTTGGATTAGTTATTCTTGGAATGGGATCAGCATTTCACTACGCCGTCCGTATAATATCTATATAACTGTACCGTGAACAATGTTAACGAAATCATCAAAAAATCTAAGTATAACATTATTTAAAATTAAATCCTGTAACCTGCATCTATTATGGCGCCTTGAGGAAACAGTTCGGTTATGCAAGGTGCGCGGGGGAGAGGGAGGTAAACTTAAAGAAGAAATAAAACTTTAAAAATCATTAAACAAAGCTCAGAGAGGAGATGCTATTATACGTTTTCCGAGCAGCTAGAAACAGCCAACATTCACATTGCCGAAGGATTTGTAACAAAACAAGTCCTCGCAATTACGATGAAGATGAGCCTTACCTTATGAGAGATGTTGGAAACGTAGTCCTTTACATAATACATTTCTACCATGTTGTTAGAAAAATGTCATTAACCAGTTCGTCGCCCGAAATAAATTCAATTTTTTACTTGATATTTTCTTTCAGTTCTCCATATATGTGGGGGTTTTTTTCACACACTTAATGAATTATTCAACTTCTTTCATAAATAAGATTTATCAGTAAAAACATTACACTTTGATCTGCTACTCTATTATAAACGCTCCGTAATAACCAATTATAGAAATTTGCCCCAAACACCGTGATCATTTACCTACAATTCGTGGATAATAGCGACTTTGTAAATTGATTCAATTTTGGAAGATGAACTAACACATGTGATTGGCAATTATTTAAAACGATGCCAGAAATGTACAGACATAGCAGAATATTACAATCATCTCCTGTTATTAGGCATAATCATCGCGAGAATATTGCATCCTCTTCGCCGGGAATTACAGACTCACCAGCTACCGTAAAACGGGCGACAAAACCATGAAATAGCCGGTACTTAAGATGCGTGATTGGAAAACTGCACTCCTGCAAATAGTGACTAATAGTTCATAGAATAAGTAATATGGTATTTTACTTTTATGACATTTAACGGAGTGAAACCGTAATAACAAAAATGACCCTTGCACGAAAATGTAGGAGGAGGAAGGAAGTTAAATTTAAGGCACAGAAAAACACTGACGACTATAGTTAGATTCTGGTTGACTGGAAAATATTATTCACTGATATTGCGAAACAGAAAATAGAGTGCCTTGTGATGATAATTTTGCAAACATAGAAAAATACATTCACATACATTACAAACGTATGGCAGGCCTATTTATTTATTTAGCATGGTTTCTTCATAAATATTTTGGGATTTTTTCATTTAATATTAAGATAAAATTGCAATTTTTATTGCGAAATAAATATGCCCTTAAGCTACATGTTGGTACAAAATTAATACATTTAAATATAATACTAACGTCACGGATGAAATATGTGCAGTATTTACGATATGAATATAGTAAATTACTAAATATTTAATACGTAAGTGTAATCCGTGCAAAATTTTCATTTCCGATTAATGCAAATCTTTAGTGCGATCTACATATAAATAATTTACACTATTACATTTAATTAATATTTCATGTATAGCAATATGCTTTGAGAATGAGCACAAAATATTTATTGTCATTCACAAAACCAGAAAAATACTATAGAAAATGTTTGTTTTAAAAACCACTACATATGTGAATATAAAATATAAAACTTATTGCAGAAAATAAATAAAACAAGAATATACACATAGTTATTTCTTAAAGGGCATTACTAAATCCTTGTCCATTATTTGTAACATCAGAATACAATCTAATAAGCCTAAACCTTGCTACAAACTTTAGTAAATAAATCATAATCAGATAATAACAGACAGTAAATAATAAAGTTTTATGGAAACTAATGACCATTATGCAAAACAATAAAAATTAAAATTGCAAAGTTGGACAGTTAAAATGAACCCAGAAGTACACTTATACCATGCTGAGTGAAGAAGAATAATTATGTTTACAAATGCAAAAACTTGGAGTTGATAGTCTCACAATAAGAGCATATTTATCAGCAAGTGATGTTCAGGAACTGTAATCACATTGCAATAGAAAGTACGTGAACAAATACGAGCCGTCACAAAAGCAAAAAGCTGAGGCATATACGCTCAACCCTCTGCCTCGGTACTGCCGCTTGGCGCAATTGCACTGCAAGCACTGCACGGAAAGTGAAAACATGCCCTTAGATCATTCCTCCGTGAGTTGGAAGCCTTGCCCTAGTTAAAGAACATGTCTTATGTAATCTAAGAGACGACGTCGAAGCTCAACTCCAAAATAACACTAGAATCTGAACGCTGTGTGCTTTTGCATCTGTGTTAGCTACTGCTAGCCAACTGAACTTCAACCACATTAAAAGTGCCTAATAAAATAAAAAAAATTCCAACTATTTGTTCAAAATAATACATTCTCAATAAAAATTATAATATAATACTTTTTTACTGCGTTCCCAACATGCCCCGGATATATCTCACTGCTGATCAAACCGCCACGGGTGGCCAGGTCGTTAAGG
This sequence comes from Metallyticus violacea, assembly GCA_030762175.1. Classification (NCBI taxonomy): domain Eukaryota; kingdom Metazoa; phylum Arthropoda; class Insecta; order Mantodea; family Metallyticidae; genus Metallyticus; species Metallyticus violacea. The sequence continues at coordinate 37,424,823 of CM060832.1, forward strand.
CGCGGACTAGTGAGCGGGAGATGTAAGGTTGGAATTCCGCCAGGACCGCCATCCCTGACTAAGGTTTCTTCCAGGTTTTCCCCAGTCTTCATAAATGGGAAAAGCCGGAGAGGTACCGAAAACTTAGGCCTGGAGCCTAAAACCCTTTCCGAATATATCGTATCATTGAATATCATGCATCAACAGTGTCACCGCCTGTGGTGCCTCAGTAGTAAAAACGGGCGTTAAACACCATTTAAAAAAAATCTACTGATCAATGTATGTATTTACAAAGGAAACAGAGAACTGCTAAGGGAAAAAGTAGGAAGACGGAACAAAAGACGCACGACTATGTAATTGTATTTATTATTTTTGTCACATTACTCGCAATTTCAATGTACTTATCCATGTTGTCTGCAACAAGACAGCGGAAATGATTTTATTAATGATAGGTGGTGTTCAGAGAAGCTATGGTAGGTCACACGTTTAGTAACGTAATAATAACCTGCTGACATTTTCAGTACCATTTGAATCAATTAATCTCTGAATAACACCATTGGCTTTTATTCATGCAAGTTGTCGGGTTCAAATGAGCTGATGCTGCAAATTATATAGGGTAATTCTGGTGCGCAGTGGTGGTAAACAGAAAATTCATTTCGCTAAAATGAGATGTGAATATGTCACACTTGTTTCCTGCATGTTAATGTTAGCAGGCGCTGTAATCAGTGCAAAATATATGCCACAGCTGATTAATGCCAAATGCTGAAGTTTGTAATGTTAAAGGGAGGAAAGTTAAGAAATTACTCACTGTCACCCATACACTCTTAGCTAAAAACATGGCACGGTTCCGTCATAGGACCATCATGTGCAGCAGCTCTTTTAATGAAGACCAGTTGTTGCGACAACGCAAGGTAATTAGGACACTGCATATTTGCATGAGAAAGCCGTTTAAGGGAACTGCAAGTTTAGCGGTAAGCTGGTTGGTGACGATCCTTGCACGATAGCCTCAGTGTCAACATATATGCACAAGCCCTGAGGGCAAACAGATATAACTATGCATGTCCATTTCGCTCTATGGACAATACTTGAAAGTTCCGGCCAGATATGCAACAGCATGACAGAGTTATGGGCGAAATGTTCTGTTTGACCAACATTTTCAGTGGCATAGGAGCGTTGCTGTGTTTAGCTCTCCTGGGCAAATGAGGTTTGAAGCTTTTCTTTCAATAGAAACTTTTTAAAACCAAGATGCCAAATGTCTTAGTTTTACATCTATTTGTGTCACACACATTTTCCGAGATCACCATTGTTAAATAGCTTATACCTCTGTACAAGTTTTATCTTTTAGGCTGTTACAAAAACTGGGAAAGAAACAAACAAATTGTTTTATTGCTTTACAAAATATTCGCCTTTAACGTTTATGCACTTTTCCATACGTTCAAACCAATTCTTGAAACATTTTTTCCCCCTCTGAAGTATCAAAAACATGTTTTTAAAGGCTTCAACAGCTTCTTGAGGTGATGAAAATAGCTACCCACGCATTTTTGTTCTACATTCGGCAAAAAAAAAAAAAAACAAAAACAAAAACAAACAGTGTTAGGCGATAAATCAGTGAATATGGGAAATAAGACATTAATTCGCTGTTTTTCTCATTCAAATAGTCAACTGTTTGACGTGCTGCATGAGAGATGATATTGTTATGATGAATTGATGCGACGTTTTCGGATGTTTTTTCTGGTTTCATCGATAACTCCTGGCAAACAAATTGTTATATACGGTTCAGCATTAACTGTTCTTCGATCCTCTAAAGTAATGGTTGCAACATGTCCAGTCAACCGAAGAAACAAACGATCATTTCCTTGGAAGCGCTTCGTGAACGAACAACTTTTGTGGGATTCCGTTCATCTTGGAACACCCAAACAGTAGATTGTTGATTAGTTTCCGGTTGCTTAGTTTCTTCATTGATGTATATTGATTTCGCAGTTCTTCGGTGGAATTGTTTGAGCATTTCATCACACCAATTAACACGAGAACTTTTTTGAGCTTCGGTAAAATTATGTGGAATCTATCGGGACCAAATCTTTTTCACAGCTAAATTATTCATGCAAAATCGAATGTGCTGCAGCCTTCGATATGCTTAAGAATTCTTCTATATTAGTGTAAGTCAAATACCGATCTTATTCAATCATGTTGCGCACAGTATCGATATTTTTTGAAATGAAAACCGATATTAGTCGACCTTCATGACCTTCATGACGGAAATTCTGCAAACCAATTGTAAAGAGTCTTTCCTGAGGGTTGCTTCATTATCAAAAGTTAAAGAAAGTGATTCTATGCATTGCTGTTGAGTTAGATTTTTTCTAAACTCGTAAAAAATCATCCAATAAAAACCTTCAAATGAAATTTCTATTTTTTCCCAAAATTGCTTTGTTTAAACAAAGTACTGAGTCGGTTTATAAGCTGCAACTGTTTTCACAATAACTAACGTCAATTGTTTAGAAAATAGTAATGGCATATCTCAATAGAGCCACCTAGTGGGGTCGTTTGTAGCAACTTGTAGTTCAACAGACGGAACAGGGCCAGTTGCAACCCCCGGAGTTCTTTTCTCTGTCCCTCGAAGGGAGTAGTTTTCGTTTCTTTAACACTTAAAAACAAATTTATAATCAAATATAGTATCTATGTATTAAGTTGAAAAAGTAGGCGAGCAAGAGAAAGGCTGGACTCAGATCAAATCCCTAATTGACTTTTGATTGCGTTATTTCGGAATCCAAGAAAACTGCGGAGCTATGCATTCCTTGAACAACAAAGTAATCTCAATACAAGGTCACTTCAACACCAAAGTGAATGTCCTGAGAAGACGAAAGCTTGATAGTTCATTATGGGACTAGAAATAGTAAGTATTTCCAACTTTTCTTTTATCTTCGGCTATTTAGCAGGAAGATATCGCGAGTTTGAAGAGCGTGTTGACATAAAAATGCTACCTTTAGCTTGGTTTTCGTTGGTGACGAGGATAAGGGGGTGGTCGTAGAGGCGCCCCGAACCAGGAGCACCAGGTACCAAGCTGCATCTGCCACAACTTTCCGAAGGCAGGATGTTAGCTGTTACCGTCTAAATCTTATAGTGTCACATTAGCATCAGGCAATAAACATATTGTTAAATGAAGCCCCACCTTCAGAGTTATGTCGCCTTGTCATCTCCAGCGGGTGCGACAATATTTACCCTCCGACTCAAAGTACAGTCAACATTATCTGTTTAAAAAGAGCTTTATGTACAACGAGTATTCAAAGGAAAACTTGCTCCTATAAATGTCTTTTTACTTTTGATGAAAAAAGTTTGAGATATAAAATATGTTCTAATTTGGAGAAGAGGGTAATGTTCTTTTACTGAATACGCATAATTTAAATTACCTAACGTATTCATTAATTGATTACAGTAGGGATCTAAGTGAACAATGGAGTAAACATAGAAAAACTTTTTCCCGGGTTCACCGTCCTTGTTTCGCTGCTACAGAGGAACAAACCATAACAAAACTTACACCATTGTTTGCTACATGTTAGGTAAATGCATATTTTATAAGGCTGTGCGTGCTACCTGCCCATTATCTACCACTGCTCACCGTATATTCATATTTCACCGCTATGTCCAGACGTAATTGTGCATTGCAGCTAACTGTATACATGTTCGAGCCTCGTTTAAATTGGCTTCATTTCGGTCCAAAATATACGGGTCGGCGTTGGAAAGTTTAGCAAATGTAGATCAACATCAGCGCACAACATGTAATAAGTTTTACTCAACAGGAAGGTGATTATGTTTTATGATGCCTTTAGTTTCACGCAGCTATGAGCAATACACGGGATGCTCTTATTGCAAGACTTTGCAATTATGACATTGTTGTAAATGTCATAAGGATTTTGTTTCGACATATAAGACTAAATTAATGGTGTCTGCATCTAAAATTATTTGGCTGAACTCCCTTAGTTAAATCAGGGAGCGTTGCCTGCAGAATATGATATATCGATTGTTTCCGATTTAACATTTGGCAGTAGCATTGCAGATATACCGCCTTTATTTACGGACGCACTTGAATGTTTCAGGTCATTATCATCTCATTCAGTTTACAGATATATCAGCGGATAATGCTACAGAATAGTGCACTTGAGCCATCATTCTTTTCTACGGAATATTTTTTAACTGTGTGCAGAAAACTTAAATTTGAAAGTGTATACTGTATTTTATCCATTAAGTAATATTTTTATTGGGATTTAATTTTTGTTTTAAAGGCTATTATCAGTGTCACGGGTGGCCGAGGTCGTTAAGGAACGGACTCGTAAGCGGGAGGTCTGGGGTTCGATTCCTACCATGACTAACTATCCTCCATGACTGATGTTTTTTCTCGGTTTTCCTCAGTCCTCATAAATTGCAAGTGAGGTGAGGAATCCAAGATTGGGCCTGGAATATTTCCTTCTAAAAAAGAAATCCTTTTCCCATTTATCATATTTTGATTTACGCATTATCAGTGTTCACCGTTTGTGACGCCTCAGTAGAGAAAAAGGATGTTAAACACTATTAATGGAATAAAATATATACTCAAATACATCAAAGTAAAAGCTGTTTTCTGGTAAGCGAGAAATTTAAACAAATTCACTGCCAAACTATGGTGTTAGTGACATTTCAATTCAAGATTTTATCAGGTGTAAGATATTATCCAATCAACTGTGATTTAGATGAACGTAAATGTTAGCGGTAAGTTACGAGCGGGAAGACCAGGTGGCCGATCTGCGCCCTAGTTTAGTGAAGATTAATTTCCCTGTCGTACATAAATGTAGAAACTATAAAATTGCAGTTCTACCTTTAGATGTCATTTTGGGTATGTTAATCTGCTTGAATCCTCTTCAAGAGTGCTCTGTAGCAAATCGATTTTTATTATAATAAGACGCAGTTCGTTTCCCAGTATATTACATGTTTCAAAGCTTTAGTTGCACCTTTTTTTAAAGTTCGTATGCGCAAGGAATCTATTTGTGTCGTGTACACATTTCATGGGGAAAGTTAATATATCTATGCAATAAATATTATGTTTTAAATTGAAATGAATTAAATATATGTCCAATGTTTTTATAATTTTTATAACCAGCATGTGTCCTGCACAAATGAAATGTTTGAAAGTTGTTAAAACTAGTATTATAAATTATAGCAATCGCAAACAAAACTACTCACTCTCCTATGAGCCTCAACTTCTGTTGTTATTGATACGAATACGAAAAATGTGCCTGCTATTCATATTACCTTTATATGTATTGCGAGTGAAACAAATTAATCTTATATATAAATAGCACTGCTCAACAAAATTAAAATTTTCCCCTTAAATGGAAAAGAACAAATGCTTCATGTAATTTTTTTTTTGTGCTGATTTCAAATCTGTTTTCAGAATATTTCTATTACTCAAAAGTTTTGGAGTAATCATATCAAATGCGATTGAAACTTTTATAGTATCGATACTTGTAACATTCCACCTGAATTTACATTTATTTATCTAAAATGTATATAATATAGTTTTTCGCTTGTAGTTGTACATCTTTTTTGAGTGCCTAACAGCAGCTCGGTAATATATTCAGACTGCGTTTTTCCTAATGGCACCTTTCAATTTCAGCAATATCTTAGTGAAAATGATACTCGTGTTCGTCGCTCAGTACCATGTTTGGAGAGAAAAAATCTCAACGAGAGTTCAGAAAGTGTATTTTGAGAGGCGTTTGCACCTCGTCACTTTGTAGTTCTGAATCAGCTTGATGGCAAGTTTTCTGTAATTTGCTTTCCTCAAAAGTAGGTGATATTTTTTATATGTGGCCGTAGCCACTTCTTGAACATTTACTGTAATTTAAAATTTAGCCTCCTTCATATATTCCCTGACCTACGGGGAATAAATATTTCTTGTTTTATTTTGGCATCTCTAAACTTTGCAACTTTAGTCCTCAAAAAGCAAAATGCATTCCCATTTGAATCTACGTTTTAGCAAGCCTAGTTTGAAGTGCAGTGGAAACAATAATATATTTTCAGCACTGATTAAACAACGTCTTATCAGAGATAGAGGTATGTTATATAACTTTATCCTTGAACTTTCAACGTATTCCTGATATATCTGTCAAGTAAAAATAGCACTGTGTTGAATTATCCTCAGGTTCCAGCCATTTTATTGGAACTGCAAAACGCATGTGACGGAATAGTTGATAAGAGTTACATATGGGGCTCAACAGATTTCAGGGTCCAAATTTCGCCTATGATCAATTTTGATCGAAAAGATACTTTGCATATCTTATCGCCACGGGCCGCCGAGGTTGTTACAGCGCGGACTCGTGAGCGGGAGGTATGGGATTCGATTCCCATAGGACCGTCTTCTTTGACCATCCGGTTTTCCCCATAAATGCTGGGGGGTACCCTAAACTTAGGCCTGAACGCTTCCTTCCTTTTCCAGTTTATCTTTCATCTCATGTATCATCAGTAAAAAAATGAATGAGTGATGCTTAACGCCCATTTTTACTACTGAGGCACTATAGGCGGTGGACACTGATGATACACGAGATGAAAGGATATATTGGGAAAGAATATTTTTAAAGAGGGAATCGTTCCAGGCCTAAGTTAGGGTACCTCCCCCGCATTTTACATTTATAAGGACTGAGAAAAACCTGAAAAAAAACGTCAGTCAGGGAGGACGGTCCTGGTGGGATTCGAGCACAGACCTCCCGCTGAGTAAGCGCCTTAATGACCTTGGCCACTCGCGGCTGTACATATCATCAGTGTCCATCGCCTATGATAACTCAGTAGTTAAAACGGGCGTTAAACACTATCCAAACTGTTTTTATTTACAGTTATTACTATAGAACTCAGAAACATGGAACTTATGGAACTTGTTTTTTTGAAAGAAACTTCCAATTCAACTGGAAACTAATAATAATTCTCACAGTCTTGTAAGGAATAAAATTCATTGATGTGAATTCTGACTTCCAAAATAAGAACGATCCAAAGTTATTTCCATTGTTAGACTCTATAATTAAAATATTTTCTTTTTCATTTGCATGTTAAGAACGTGCATGCCAAAATATCAGAGCATGTGTGTTTTCAATTACAAAAAAGAAATGATAAATCAGCAGATAAAAGCACACAAGTACTAACAGAAATTTTACAGGCATAAACTCTCGCGCTAAAATTTAACTTTACAACTTTTTGTCGTTTAATGCGTAATGTGCGACGTGGTGCCTGTTTTATTGCTGTCCTACTCCCAGCTGTGGGAGGTGTGTAAGTTGTCATATTCAGCAAAACTGAGGTTACACGCGACGAACAATATACTGCTCTGAAATTTTGTTTTCGTCTCCACAAATGTTCTCAACTAAGATTTAAAGTTTAAATTCGGGAAGTAAGCAATTTCAAAGGAAGGTGGACTTTGCGCTCCAGGGTGTTCTCTAACAGAAGAAAACATCAACAATCATTGTGCGACAAGGTAGCAGAATAACATTAAGAACATTTTCAGGAATTCTAACATTTCCAATGTGTACCATCCACGCGTTGGTAAGTGAAAAATTGTGCAAAAGACTCGATTGGTTCCAAGACAGCTGATTCCCGAGCAAACGGTAGCTCGCTGAAGGTTTGCATGCAGTTGAAAAATATGTTACAGGAATTTGTTTATGAAATTTGGCTGCATCATTTCGATGCTGAAAGCAAAGATCAAAGCTCTGTGTGGAAATCACTATCATCACCAACACGAAAAAGCAAAAATTGTAGCTTCTGCTGGAAAAGTTGTGGTATCTTAGTTTTCAATATTCAAAGGAATGGCTTATCAGTACTATGTATCTATATATACACAACTATAACAACTGGACAATACTACAGAGATCTGCAATTCAAACGCTAGGAAAATGTCACATTTCCTTGTATAGCTGGATGCTGTACCGCATAAAGGACGGCCACACATCGCAAATGCTGTTGCTGAATATCAAAAGTGTCCCTCGCCCTTGCTATAGTATGCACATTTAGCAACATAAAACTTTTTCTCATCTCCGAATTGAAGAGGAAAAGTTCTTGGGAGGACTTTTTTTATCATTAGAAGGTAGCGGAGGCGATTTTAAAGGACCCGTCAAAATGGTATCCAGTATGTCTTTGAAGACATAGAAACGCTGGAATAGGTGCATTGCACCCAACGGGGACTACTATGGGAAAGATAACTAAAATTATGATGAGCAATTAAAATTATGTAAAAACATCATACGGGCTCTTTACATTTAATGTACTTTCGTATTTTAGACACTTCAAAATATTTTATCAATAATTCTATTACAATAAATTACCAAACGCTAAAATGGAAGAACCCGCAATCTGAAAGGAATATATACATGGTGGTTAACTTCTCTTTTTCACTTTCATTAAGGTTTAAATGCTATTGCTATACATACTTTGATGAATCCATTTTGAAAATATCAAAGGGAAATCTGATTAATAAACTTTTCTTACGCGAATGATATACGAACATCAAATTAATAATAATAATAAAATAGAAAAACTGATTGTGTGTTGCAATGCAAACACTGGTTTAATTGTGTTCAATAAAAATTAATTGATTTAATGCCTGTCTTAATGTTATAAGAGACAGTAAACATAAAAATAACATCTGATACTCTCATTACTATGTCTTAAACGTTTATGATTTTGACATCAGAATTGAAGATGGAATAAACCACAACATTTATTGCGGGACATCGGAATGGTAAGACGTTATAGAGTGTAGAAGAAATGTTCTTTCTTTAGTATGTCTTATTAGAAGCTTTACTAGTAGGTACCTTTATTGTTACAACATTCTATATACACATAAATATATTTTATGCTTCGGTCATAGACTGTACATGCTTAAGTAAGATACACAATTAGAAAGAGGAACAAATAATAATATAAATAAAACAATAAATGGGAAGAACGACCTTTACAGATATATGCCAGAAAATAAATTGCTTCAAGTTTTGCACACTTTGACTAAGAAAATGCCCACATTCAACCGATTAGTATGGTTCGCATACAGGTTCCAGCATGTGTCGTCCTCTAATTGCCTTAAAAAGTTATCAGAGAACAGCGTTTTTCTCAGTGCTCCCAGTAGGTACATTTGTCCATTCTTCACCGTCCACAAAATGGGCAGATTCTCCTACCAGAACTATTCGTTATTTTTTTAAGCTTTCCAGCTTCCCAGCCTAAACCAGTCGGTCCTGGTGCTGTAGTGGTAATCATGCTTGCCTTCTAAATCCAAGATCGCGGGTTCAAACCCGGCCAGGACCGATGGATTTTTTCGGGAGTAAAAATCGTAAGTATGGCTTCCTTCGGAAGGGAAGTAAAGCCGTGGGTTCCGTGTCGTACATTTACGGCACGAAAAAGAACCTCAAGCCTGAAAGAAGAGATCTCTGAGCAAAATTTGTCGGCCGTTTCACGCCCTGAATTGAATGGGACAATGATGACCTGAGATGTTAAAGAGCATCCGTAATAAATCAAATCAACTCAACCCAGTCTAAACCAAGTCATCACCTTTCTCTCTAGAACAAGCATATACACCGCCTTACCCAAGGGTAATTTAATTTCATTCGATAGGCTCAAGGAGACTTTCGTGTTACATTTTATCTCGATCTTAGTTTTACGAGGAGGTAAGTTACTTTTGCAGGCGTAATATATGATTGTGTGAATTTTGAAATCCGATTTTAATCCCTTCATTATTCATATGGACATCAAATAAATTTATGAACGAAGAAATGCATAGGTAATATTGTCATAATTACAGAAGAGCAAAATAAATGTATATGGAATATTATCCTGATCAACTTCGTTCAGTTCTCCCATCTTTACTAACGTAAATAACTGTAAACAAAAACGAGGCTGAAAGCTTGTTCCCATGACAGTATGTTCGAAATAGGAGTATTACAAATGAAGGAATAGGAGTGCACTGTTGCTGTAACTGTCATGCCAAGTTGCACGAAATAGAAAGAACAGTTTGGAACGAGTTAAATAAGTGTAGTGCACTTGCGCCATCAATATCAGTAACGTGTCTCGGCTTGGTATGGTATAATGGGACTATGTGTCATTACGCCGTATTTATTTCATTGTAAATCACTAGTTTAGGTGGTAGCGTGAAAACATCCTGAAAAATTCAGTTTTGTACTTTTCCTTTTACTGCATCTTCCATCATCATCTTGTTTTAAGGCAGGATGTCTAGTCATTCTCCTTCTTAGTTGAGTTATTCTGAAATTTGTTGTTAAAGCTGGCAACGTTGAAAATTTTCTCCATTTCCTCACATTATGTTCATTCTTACTACTGAACTGTGTGTCAAGTTTATGTGTACCTCATCTCTGACTGACAGTGTCGTGATAACTTCGATGTCTCACCTCCAGTCCGTTAAAGGAATATAATCCTTAATTGCACTCAGTGTAGTTCACTCAACTTGGCTTGGTATTCACATCAATAATACTAGACAACTTTAAAGTTGGAAATAGTAAGAAGTTGATTTAGTAAAATATATTTACGTGATTATCCGCATGTGCTGTAGCCCAGGTGTATTCAAATCAACCTCTTTTTCCATTTTCCCTCTCTCTCTTCCCCTATCAACATTATGCCGGTATAAAATGTGTAATATTACTGATACATGTCCAAAACTTTCAGAAAAAACCACGATCGCCTGATGGCATGATACTAAGCTAAACCATAGTGGACTACAGATAAGTACTAGATTCCGTGAGAGTAGCTTAGATGCTAAAACAGGTTCCTTTGTGCATCTTCCATGTCTATCATAAGGTGAAGCGCTTTCCATTTTTGAGAAGATACTAAGCAGTTTCTTGGCTTTCACCACTGAGAATGCCGGAGTTTCAGACCACTGGTACACTCTGGAAAACTTTTGCTCCTATCAACATTTAGAACTCTTTATTTGAATGGTGTTTAACGCCCGTTTTTACTACTGAGACACCACAGGCGGTGGACGGTGATGATATGTGAGATGAAATGATAAATTGGGAAAGGATATTTTTTAAGGAAGGAAACGTTCCATACCTAAGTTTAGGTACCTCCCCGGCATTTGCCAGTTATGAGGACTGAGGAAAACCTTGAAAAAACCTCTGTCAGGGAGGACGGTCCTGGTGGGATGTGAACCCCAGACCTCCTGCTCACGAGTCCGCGCCTTAACGACCTCGGCCACCCGTGGCGGTAACTTTTAGAACTTGGTTCTGCACATTTCTTAAGCTTTTGCTTTTTGCGAAAATGCTACAAACTAATAGTACTAGTGCCCACAAAGATACAAAGGACACTATTTTGAGAACGTATTGAGGTATTTTTGTAGCAATATTAATACCGAGAGATACAATTGAAAATTGTGCATTAATTTTACAGTATCGAAAGCAACCAAATCATTATAACTGCATTTCTACTGCTTTAGTAACATAATTTGTTGTAGCTGTACTGTTCCTAAAACTTACTGGAGTAATTGGTACAAGAGCCAAATGCCAGTTTTTATTCTCTCAACAAAGAATAAGAATTGTATGTTGAACTGTTCACTATTTTCGGGTTTTTACATCACGTCGTATAGTATTTACATTAAATTTTTCTTCATTTTATTTTGTTCAAAACAGGCTAAGTATATAATCTATGCAACATTGAATTAAGTTGTGGTGTATAGTTATCTAGTGAAAATTCCTTAATTCATTTATTGACCTTGCCACAAGAGCAATGACTTAGTAGCTCTTAAATGCCTAAAGTTGTCATTTATTTCAATTCCAATATACCGTATTGTATAGAAAAAAAACAACACATTCCTTCAGGTCTTATTCTGCATCCAAATGTCATGCATTTTAATATAATTATAGAATGCAGTCCTATGGTGTGACATACTCAAGGTCTTTCTATTATTAATATTCCCATGATTAAAATAAATTAAATGAAATTACAAGCTAGTAAATACTGCAATTTAAAACAACAAAAAAATGTAGGCTTAAAAATATACTAGCAAGCCTAGGACATCCTTAAGATTGAAATGGGATTCTGTAAGCAGATGTAATGGCTCTTTAACCAACAGAATTGGTCCACTGGGGGGGGGGGGTTAACCTAAAGCGAAATTATAAAAATCGCCCTAGCGATATTAATATTTATTTTTTCGCAACAAAACTCGGTATACACAATTTAAATAAAATAATAAAAAAATTCTGCAAATCAGGGAAATCCAACCATCAATAGTGGCGGTATATCTAAAAACCGATATTTAAAAAGCGCTCTAGTGCCCTGTAATACCCTTCACAAATTCAACTTGCTGAGGAATCCATTTAGTTTACCAGCTACTACGTGACGGACTTTTTCCTAAGTTGAGATACGACAGCTCTATCCATTGGCAACCAGATTCTTAGTGAAAATAATATTATATATCCAAATGATGCTTTCAGCATTTATCGAGAGGGTCGTATCATTTTATCATATTTAAAACAGAAGATATTTAACATTTTATTTACAAAAAGGGTTAAGTAAGGAGAAAAGAATAAATTAATTTATATTTTAATAGCTTACGAGGCATTGTAGCCATTTTGCTCTTAGGCCCATTTCCTTATCCATTCACTCCTCTGTTCCTGTTTCTCATCTACTGTGCAAAGTTGCTTACCCCCTTTAAAACTTATTGACATTCAAATCGTGAGAGGTCGACTTGGGCGAAGTTGTGCTAGCGCTCTCCCCGAGATCTTATCTGAACTGGTGTACGTATCGAGCAGGCTTTGCAGAATAACTAAATAGCTGAGGCAGTTAGCTGCAACCAAAATAACGGCTTTAACCAGCTTCCGGGAAGAAGAAATGCTACAGTATATATGTGTGCACGTTGTGTATTATGTCTGCTTTTAGTTCTCCTTACATGCATATATCACCGATATACGATAGATTACTATTTCTGAATCACACGACTTTAGACGTGCTTTGCATGGAAAACAAAGACGATAATATATATATGCGTTTAACAAAAGCATGCGCCCGAGCGCTCCTCCTAAGACAAGGGAATAATCAGTAGGAGGTAAAACACTGTGAAGAGATTCTAGAGTCAAAATATTTGACTGGAAGCTCTGAATATCAGCCTCAACCGTTTAGTTATATTTGATGTAACTTGAAAAGCTCCTTCCTGTTGGAAATAAAGCTTATAAATATGCGTTTAATGATAAGTGATCTTTGTACTCGAAATCAACTGTCTGAAATATATTGATGAAGTAGTAGTAGAGTAGTAGAGTAGTAGTAGCAATAATAGTAGAGTAGTAGTAGTAGTAGTAGTAGTAGTAGTAGTAGTAACACCAGCAGTAGTAATAGTAGTAACAGTAGTAGTAACAGTAGTAGTAGTAATAGTAGTAGTTAGAGTAGTAGTAGAGTAGTAGTAGCAGTAGTAGTAGCAATAATAGTAGAGTAGTAGTAGTAGTAGTAGCAGTAGTAGTAGTAGTAGAGTAGTAGCAGCAGTAGTAGTAGTAGAGTAGTAGTAGCAATAATAGTAGAGTAGTAGTAGTAGTAGTAGTAGTAGTAGTAGTAGTAGTAGTAGGTAGTAGTAGAGTAGTAGTAGTAGCAGTAATACTAGAGTAGTAGTAGTAGTAGTAGCAGTAATAGTAGAGTAGTAGTAGTAGCAATAGTAGTACTAACAGCAGCAGTAGTAGCAGTAACAGTAGTAGTAGCAGTAGTAGTAGAGTAGTAGTAGCAGTAATAGTAGAGTAGTAGTAGTAACAGTAGTAGAGTAGTAGCAGTAGTAGTAGCAGTAGTAGTAGTAGTAGTAGTAGCAATAGTAGTAGAGTAGTAGTAGTAGTAGTAGTAGTAGCAGTAGTAGAGTAGTAGTAGCAGTAGTAGTAGAGTAGTAGTAGAGTAGTAGCAGTAGTAGTAGCAGTAGTAGTAGCAGTAGTAGTAGTAGAGTAGTAGTAGCAGTAGTAGTAGTAGTAGCAGTAGTATCAGTAGTAGTAGTAGTAACAGTAGTAGTAGTAAATTAGTAGTAGTAGTAGCAGTAGTAGTAGTAGAGTAGTAGCAGTAGTAGTAGTAGCAGTAGTAGTAGAGTAGTAGTAGCAGTAGTAGAGTAGTAGTAGTAGTAGCAATAACAGCAGCAGTAGTAGTAGTAACAGTAGTAGAAGTAGTAGTAGCAGTAACAGTAGTAGTAGTAGTAGTAGTAGTAGTAGTAGTAGTAGTAACAGTAGTAGTAGTAACAGTAGTAGTAGTAGCAGTAGTAGTAGTAACAGTAGTAGTAGTAGCAGTAGTAGTAGAGTAGTAGTAGCAGTAGTAGTAGTAGTAGCAGTAGTAGTAGTAACAGTAGTAGTAGTAGTAGTAGTAACAGTAGTAGTAGTAACAGTAGTAGTAGTAGCAGTAGTAGTAGAGTAGTAGTAGCAGTAATAGTAGAGTAGTAGTAGTAGTAGTAGTAGTAATAGTAGCAGTAGTAGTAGAGTAGTAGTAGCAGTAGTAGTAGAGTAGTAGTAGCAGTAGTAGTAGAGAAGTAGTAGTAGAGTAGTAGTAGCAGTAATAGTAGAGTAGTAGTAGTAGTAGTAGTAGCAGTAGTAGTAGAGTAGTAGTAGCAGTAGTAGTAGAGTAGTAGTAGTGTAGTAGTAGAGTAGTAGTGGCAGTAATAGTATAGTAGTAGTAGTAGTAGTAGTAGTAGTAGTAGAGTAGTTGTAGCAGTAGTAGTAGAGTAGTAGTAGCAGTAATAGTAGTAGTAGAGTAGTAGTAGTAGTAGAGTAGTAGTAGTAGTAGAGTAGTAGTAGTAGTAGAGTAGTAGTAGTAGTAGAGTAGTTGTAGTAGGAGGAGTAGTAGTAGCAGTAGTAGTAGGAGGAGTAGTAGTAGCAGTAGTAGTAGTAGAGTAGTAGTAGCAGTAGTAGTAGAGTAGTAGTAGCAGTAGTAGTAGTATATATATTTACAAAATGTATGTTACAAATCTAACATCCATGTCCCAAGGGTCCTGGGACCCTACGTGCTTTTCCAATTCACTAAGAAATACAAGGGTCACACTGAAAGTAGTGAGTAATAATTTTTAAACCTCTTAATATTTATTTTTTAGATAAACCAAGTACATCACCGGAATCTACTTTTCCCTCACTTTTCAACATGGTCTCCATTTCTTTGCACACATTTTATCCATCGTTCTGCTGGTTTGAAAATACCCTTACGATAGAATTCCGTTCCAGCTGCACGAAGACACTGGCGCACTGCTTTCCGAATATCCTGCACAGTCTCGTAGTGTTGACCTCGCATCTGTTCCTTTACAGAAAAAAAAAAAAAAAAAAAAAAAAGATGGTTGCAGGGTAGGTGGTAGTTGCAGGGTACCAAGTCGGAACGGTAAGGAGGATGTGGAAGAGTTTCGTACCCAAATGTTCTGATCTCCATTGTGACACAGGCAGTGAGAGGGCGCGCATTATCCTATTGCAGGATGATCTTTCCAGGGTGCTTATTGCGAAATGCACGATGGAGTTCCAAAGTGTCTGGATATAGTGGGAAGCATTTATCGTTCATCCAGGTTCAAGAAAATCAACCAGAATACAACCCTAGTGCATCCCAGAAGACCCAATCATAACCTTCCAATCAGGTCGCATTGTCTTCGCTTTCTTCTTCGATGGCGAAACGAATATGCCTGTGAAATGGTGCCATTCCATACTCTGGCATTTAGTTTCAGATTCGTAATGATGGAACCAGATTTCATTGTCTGTCACAATACTCGTCAAAATAATTGAAATCTCTGAACATGGTTTTGGCTGATTCTCTGAAGTTTGTGGTTTTGGGTCATGGGACCCAATGGGTCATTTCTTGCAATGCACTATGTCCTACTGCAAGTTTTGCAGCGATTTTATCCACAGTGATATGCCTATCTTCTCTAATGAGCTCTTCAATTAATTCTTTCCTTATTGCGTTCCGTGAAGGTGTTCACGGGCAACCGCTACAAGGCTCATCTTGGTTACTCGTTTTCCCATCTTTGAAATGTTTCACCCAACTCCTAACATTGCTAGCACTCATGCACTCTATAGGCATGTTGAAGTCTGAGGTGAATTTCAACAGCAGATTTTCCCTCTTTAACCAGAAATTCAATGACAATACGCTATCGAAACGAAACATTGATGCCCGCCATTTTGGAAAGACTGCTGCTTGTGGTTACATGATAGAAGCTAATGATGTCACAATATGGCAAAATGTGGTGTAAGGTCTGTAGATTAAGATCCTGCTGTCCTTTTGGTTGCATTGTTGGAATATGAATTTTAGCAATGGGTTGCTTACGACTTTTAGTATGACCCTCGTACATGAACTTACACAACCAATATTTAACTTTTAACAGACAAACAATGTATGTAATGAAATAAATAAATGGAAAGCGAAATATATATATATATATAAAATCCTATATAAATTTAAATATCTAAATAACATTAAAAGAAAATGAAACAATACCCAAGAAAATAAGTTACACTCTCTCTTATATTTGGGTATAAATAATTTAAAAAAATTGTTACTCACGTTCCCCTATCCCCCTTTCCGGTTGTCTGCTTCTTCCGATCTGAGCTGCCTCACTTTGCTTAAAAAGTTACCTACTCCCTCCTTCTCCTTCCTATCGCCAGCAAAGTGCAGCACTGCCACTGTCCTCTTTCCCCGTTAACAAACGGGACCGGTGGATATCTCTTTCTGCATTTTTCAGTCCCTTTGCAGTACGCCAGATTATTTTTCCAAGATACTTTCTTCGCACATACATATACGCTAGATTTATTGGTAAAGTAAGATGAGCTCTCAAAGCAAGACAAGAAGTTTACCATGTTACTGAATCTAACAAGAAGATTGTGGTTCACCAATCCCATTCCAACACTTCTAGTATTTAAAGTTTAGCCGCGGTGTATTACAAACTCTAATCAACATGCTCCTCAGTTAACCAAATTAGCACAGGTTTATAATAGAATTCATACAACATGAGACTGTACAAAGAATATGTAATAAATCATCTAAGTTCCATTTATTGGAAGAATTATAAAAATATATATATATATATATATATATATATATATATATATATATATATATATATATATATTGGATTTTCTAAATTTATTCGGATTTTCCAGCAGTCAGTTTGAAAGGAATAATTATAATTTATAAAAATTATAAAATCCAAAGTTATACCTAGCATAAATGTTATTTAAAAATAACAAGAAGCCATATAATATTTGTAATAAATATTTTCCATTGTAATATATAAAATACTTTTTTGTTAAAATAGTATACTCGTAATGCGCTCTCCTATAAAATTCAAGGTTCACGGGTTCAAACCCGGACAAGGTCAAACGTTTTTTCAGGACACAAAAGCCTAAAGCGCAAGTCCTTCGGGAGGGATTTAGAGCACCAAGTTCAGTGCCATAGATTTGGGACAAGTTAAAGGACTCCATACCTGAAAAAAATCCGTGGATAAAATTACAGGCCATTTCACGTCCAAGTTACACCTTTTCTCGTAGTATTTCACACTTAAAGTAATATATCATACAGACACTCTAAGCCGACCACCTATCATTCTGCCATCTCCAGGTGCTAAATGAAACTAATTCAAAAACTTTATGTGGCCCATCAGAGCTCGAAAATGGCCTTAGGCCTATGCCTTGTATGCGGGAGATGATGAAATTTTATTAAAGTCATTTCCGACCATTCTTCTTTTAACACATTATTTTGTAAATCTTAATGCATCGACATTATTTACAAACAACCGCCTCATTTAAATAAATGCTAATAAAGTATCCTTTACATTATATCTTGAACAATACTAAACTTAGTAAACATAATTTATACTTGTTAGCTAAACATATTTTCAGAATATGCGTCATATTGACAAGTGCAAAATACACTTCAAATTACTCACATATCTGGATGACGTTAGTATACTGATTTTCTTCACTCGTCTGCTATGTGCACACCTTGTTTTAAGCTCAAATATCTATTCTCCCCTTTATTTTCGATACTTTTGCCACTATGAGGGAATTAGACACAGAAAATCTCTCTATAAATTTGCGGCAATATCTAACCAATTAGGTTAGAAATAATTAGAATTGAAAAATTCGGATCACAGGCAGGATATAAAACACGGACATTCCAGTGGTTTGGTAAGGCCCCAAGTTGGGCGCCAATTTTTGGAGCGGCTAATGAGCTGGCTCTGTTGAAGGTGGCCCCACGCTGGGCGCCAAATTATGGAGTGGTTTGTTGTGGGAAAGTTGTTGTGATTGTAGACACCACGTTGGTGAGCCAAATTATGAAGCGGTTTGGCGTGGCAGCCAAGTCGGGTGCCAAATTCATAAAATGATTTCTGGATTGATTTTGGGTTACCTCGGTGTTGTTGCCAACGCTCCAGCGGCAACAATATATCAGGGTGATTCCGATATTTCATTGAGTGGGGCTCAACAGGACCGGGAGGGCGATTTAATGACGTAAACGAGCAGTCGATGCTGCATAATATACATATGAAGGATAAAATTACACTATGAACAATGTAACTAAAATAATAATAGCTAAAGAAGCAGAAAAAGGATAAAACACTTAGATAGGCACAGGTTATTTCTCGCTATATTTGGAATTTCTGGAGTTCCTCTAGGGCAAGAGAACAAGTAGCGAGAGATAATCTGTGTCTATCTAAGTGTTTTATCCCTTTTCTGCTTCTTTAGCTTTGTTATTATACAGATATATAATTGCGTAATTTATTAGGCCCAAATTCTTATGCTCCTTTGGTGTTTTCTCGTTTGATAGACTGGGGTACTTTAGGAATAACTAAGTTGCGCGTATGAAACTTTCAGAAGAACAGACAATTGTTTAACTGAATCGCACTGAAATGAACTGAGTTCGGTAGGTTGACTGAATGTGTACAACTGAATGCTAAGTGCCTGGCTTGACTGCGAACTGAGTACTGCTTGCCTAGGACTGCCTCGAGAATCCCATGCTAAATGTGTACTGAGTGAAGTGAATAAAGTGAGTGGACTGCTAAGTCCATTACTGTGAACTGAGCTACTGCGTGAACTGAAATGAGTAAACTGTGTGGACTGAGATCTGCATGTCACAGCGGGGTGACCGTCATCTTATATATCAAATTCGAATTGAAAATCGTTTACTGGGAAACGCAGAAACCGACGCGCAAGCATCGCGCTTTTCTTTAAAAGTTCAAATACACTTTTTTGCTTGGTTATCTCAATTTTACTTACCTCATTCTTCATTCGCTAAATTGGAATATTTAAAACCCATCATTGGATAATTTAAAGCGCTAACGAACCTCCAGCCGGTAGGGGTCAGCGCCCCCCCCCCCCCGGACGGTTTAAAGTCCCTCATGCAAAAGAAAAATTTTCCCTTTAAAATTCAAGAACGAGGCCACGCATGCATTCGTCATAACAGATTTCAAAATATTTTATGATATTGATGGAAGAGGAGTGCAAGTTCAAATGTAGCATTGAACTTTTTTGTTCTCAACAAATATTCAGCTGAGGCGTATGCAATGTTACAGAGGGTATCGGTATCTGCTTAACATATTCTAAGTTGGGGAGGTCTGAAACGGAGTACACCTAGCCTCATGAGGACAATTGGAGAGTTGACAGAGAAGTGGCGTCCTTCTATCTCGAAAGCAGGGTGATAGGCGACCGGCTGTGAGTTGGCATGCTATTACATGCCTGTCTGCAATACTGTCTTCTACCATTGATAGGTAAAGGAGGCAGCGGTCGCTGCGGTAGGCCAAGGCGCGTTTTAAGCTGTCGCATCAACGGCTGAAGTTTTAGCATTGAAACACTTTTAAATTGCCGTGTAGAACTCCAAAACGAGATTGCCGATGGTTAAAATAGATAATTAAAAGATTCTGATCACGTTAGTCAAGGCTAAATTTGCAATATTTTAGCTGAAATCAGATCATCACAAACTACTCGAGTTTATGACAGTCACGCTAAAAAGGAGTTAAGCGGAGGGTTTTGTTTAATGAATTCCATATTAACATTTTCAAATATAATGAAATTCTATTTATCTCAAAGGAAAAGTTTGACACTTTGCGCTTGAAGATGGCTGCAAAGGAAGTATGCGAATTGTTAGGAGATTGACTCTCCGTCATCTCGGGAACTAAGATTATGGGAACTTAGCAGCATACTCGTGAACACTATATGCTTGAAATGTATTTCTTGTGCAGAGGAAAGTGGTAGTTCTATGACTGAAACGTGCATGCGCTGCCTGAATTTGTAACATACTCAACGTTCTGCACACACTGACACTAGAAACCTTCCGGTTAGCTAAAAGCATATCAGTCGATATTCATGCCACAGGAGCTGCTTTCTCTTGCTATATGTAGCAAGTACCTAGCACGAAATTAGAAGCAAAATTGGTCATTATTTACTGCACCTTGCGTGCCAACGGACTGGAAAGTCACTGCTAGTGAAATTATCCCCACGGCAGAAAATGTAAACCGTCTTGGAATATGTATCCAAAGCTGTAAGACCTTGATACTAAGCAACATAGGATAGCGCACCACAAAGGCGTGAGGTGGCTAAGAGGGGGTGGGGATGAGGGGAATTAGATAATTCAGAGACTTGAACAGTACAAATGTGTCTGTCGTTCGTGGTGGTCTAGTGGTAACCATACTTGCCTTGTAGACCCAATATCGCGGGTTCAATCCCGACTAAGGTCCAGCGTAAAAAGAGAAAGGGAAGTAAAGACTGGGTCCCGTGTCGTAGGTTTACGGTAGGTAAAAGAACCTCTAACCTGAAAGAAGAAATCTCTGAGCAAAATTTGTCGGCCGTTTCAAACCCCGAATGTAATGGGACGCTGATGACCGTAAATAAAGCAAATCAATGGCAACACATTTGTATGCATAACGCTACGAGGAACTACAGCGAGGGATAATGAAAAAGTTCCATACTTTTTGGTGCTATTTAAGCACAACTTAGGCTGTATTATTGTTACTTCGTAAACATAATATAGTTCAAATTTTGTTGTTTATTTATTCCTAAATTTATACGAGATTTAAATTGTGTGATTAAGTTTTTTAAGATGATGTTAATGTATTAGATATAGGATTTTGTTTCCATTTAGAAAACATTACTTAATTTGCAGTAGCATAAAGTAAATATTTTAGTTTTACAGCGTATTGCAATTAAAACTAAAACTAAAACTAAAACAGTGTAACAGAAACTTGCAATGTAATAAAATTGACCTGTACCACTACACATTCAAGTGAATAAATTTAATATGTAATATTATTCTCTGCTTCGATAGCACATCCTTTGATAGTTTATAATTAAACTTAGCCATATATTATATCCCTAAAAGAATTCAAGACGTGTAATCACTTTCTTGTTGATTTTTGTTATTTTGGATTATTTACGGACACTCTTTAACATCTCAGGTCATCAGCGTTCCTATTCAATTCAGAGCGTGAAACGGCCGAAAATTTTTGCTCAGAGGCCTCTTCTTTCAGGCTTGAGTTCTTTTTCGTGTCGTAAATGTACGACACGGGACCAACGACTTTACTTCCCTTCTGGAATCCATACTTAGGATTTTTAGGCCCGAAAAAATCCATCGGTTCTGGCCGGGATTGAATACGCGATCTTGCATTTAGGAAGTATGGTTACCACTACACCACTGGGACCGACTGATAGCTTTCCGAAATTATATATGAGTGACTAGATATCAAAGAGAGAATATCTAAATTACGAAATGTTAGGACAAGCAATAATGTAAGCTATGTTACATTTCTCTCAGTTTAACAATTGCATACTAAACATCATTGTAGCTGCAATTAACATATGAGGGGAGGTCAGTAACTGACCATACGAAGTTCATGGTGTTTTTGCTGTAAGGGTACATAAATTACATGCTTTTGTAAACGCTAAGGTTTAGGAATTTTATATTATAAACCACTGGATATCCAAAAGTCCCACAGCAAAGAGTTTATATAAAAACCATTTAGAATTAGGTACTTTATTCAGAAAGCGTTATGAGTTTATTTTCATTTCACAACGAATGCTTGTAAAAGATATAAACGTTTCCTAAGAAACGAATATATAATTGATTTATTATATCCATGTAATGTAATAGTGCACAATAATTGAACAAGCCTAAGGAATTATTTATATGAACACAAATTATCCACATTCACAATGCGAATATATTGCAATGGAACGGCCTCTGCTTCTACTGTACGAGCAGGGAACGTGTTCTTATTGCACAAGTGCAAGTCTTCCTGTACTTTGGGCATAAAAATAGCAGGTAATATTTGTAATATTTTAAATTTCATTATAAGTTCTTTTCCTCTCAGACCTGTAAGTACAGTTCTCCTATTCTCTCACTGTATCTTGTTATTATATTTAAAGATATGCAAAGTATGTTTATACTTTAGATATACAGTAAGAAGTTTATGTTTATGTTGAAGTACTCTAGGCAGTTACTTAAAATAATATTTCCTTCCTGAATTCTCTGCGTGCTCTTAGCCCACTGGTCTTTCGTTTCAGAAAATCAGACATGAATTGTATTTTGAAATGCAAAGCAGGTGGAATAAACCCGCCATTGGCCATCTTCGACGACAAGTATTTTCTTACGTACTGGTCAAGAGCATCCTTTCCTGCTTTAGTGGAATTGTAAAACAGCATTATATCTGGCTCATAGTCACTGTTTCATGTTACTGTGTTGCGTATTATTAATCAAATAATAAAATCGCCTTCTAACTAACAGTAATACTAATTCCAATATGATAAATATCAAATCCAGAGTGCAATATATCAACTATTGTTATAACTCAACAATTAGTTTCCGCCGAAAGTTTATTTCTTATGACAACATAAAAGTCACAAGAAAAAAAATCCCCTAATAAAATATATTATGACAAATTTTCTTTGGCATCAGTCGTTGATTCACCGCCTGTGGTGCCTCAGTAGTAAAAACGGGCGTTAAACACTACTCAAAAAAAAAAAAAGTCGTTGATTCCCCCATTCATATGCTACTGTTAAACTCCCCTGTAGTATACGCTTCTTGCAAAAGGTGAAGGCAGTATCTAAACGTTGTATCATATTTTAAGTGTTTTTGTTCTGAACCGAAATGAGAGAATAACATCGGGGAACTGCAAACTCAAAAAGCTCCTTTCGCTAAAAAAAATCCACAATGTATGTTATAGTATGTAATTAAAATACATTCTGTAATGTTCCTATGAGTACTTATGAGTAGACAGCTTGCAATTAAAATAAGAATAGACCAGAGCTACTTTATGCTGTTGATCTTGTGGTGTGTTCAATATCAGTCATTGGTACCGCCACGGGTGGCCGAGGTCGTTAAGGCGCGGATTCGCGAGCGGAAGGTTTGGAGTTCGCCAGAACCGTCCTTCTTGACTGAGGTTTTTTCCAGGTTTTCCTTAATCCTCATAACTGACAAATGCCAGAGAGGTACCCTAAAACTTAGGCCTGGAACGTTGCTTTCCTCAAAAAATCCTTTCCAAATTTACCATTTCATTTCATGTATCATCAGTGTCCACCGCCTATGGTGTCTCAGTAGTAAAAACAGGCGTTAAACACAATTAAAAATAATCAGTGATTGGTCTAAAGTTAGCTACAGACGAAGTTAAAAGAGGTACTGTGAATAATGGGGATTGAAAGTGAATCGGGGTAAAACTAAAATTATGATGTTTAAGAAAGACAATAAATGCGTAGGTTTAGAGAGAGGGTCAGATTGTTGGTGAATTTTCATAATTGGGTATAAAGTTGAGTATTAGCACAAGTGAATGGCATTGGCTAAGGGAAGAATCGAAATGACAGCAATACTCATTTGTTTATATTTAGCACCGAGTTCTGCTTTGGTTCAGTCGCGATGGAGCGGAAATCTGGGAAAATGATGATGGAAGGCATACTATGGATTTAATTCAAACAGTTTGTTGCAAGCTAATATTGGGATGTCTTAATAACACAGTTAGAGGAGTTTTGGCAGAGTTAGGAAATGTAACTGACAGAGGGTTAATGATGGAAAGGATATTGACATATTTGTTTCGATTTAAGAGCTACCTGATACAAATGTTGTGAAAATATGTTTGAGATATCAAGAAGAAAAGTTGGGTTTTACAGTTAATATGTGGATAAAAAAAGTTAAAGAGCAGTTGTATAAGAATGGTCTAGAGATTTCTTGGTTAAAATGAGTGATTTCAGAACAGAATTTTGAAGGAGAATGAGAATAGAAGAAATCGGCAGGAAAGTTTTATTATCTCAGATTAGGGAGAAAATTTCATTGACACGTCACAAGGATATTAAAAATTGACCAGCCAAGAAAAATTATACGTAATTTGTAGCAAGAATGAAAGGGAAGGGGATAGCTTGGTTTCGGTTAGGTGTTTGGAAATTAAGGGGTTTGAGGGGGAAAAGTTATCCCAGAGTTTTGTCCTATCTGCTGGGAGAGGGAAGATGAGATATACATATTATTTTTCAGTATAAAGGAACAAATGAATGGACGGTAAGCTGGATAAACAAGAAATAATTACCGAGGAATAAATAAGTTTTAGTAAGAAATATGTTTGATGATCATCACAATTATCTAAATTATGGGGCATTTTTATGGAAGGTAAAGATGAAATGGAGATGGCCAATACAGAGAAATAAGAAATAAAATTAAAATAACCAATGTGTATTTTATTACATTACACAATGTGATGCAATGTAAATAACTAAATAACCTTTATATCTGCTGTATTTCGAGGCAGTTAGGTTTTGGCTAAATAAGCATTAGATTAGCTTAAGAGTATGCAATGCATGTAATTAATTTATTTCAGGGTATAAAAATAGAATGAGGGTAGGGGAGATTTGCATCTGGTTTGCCCAGGGCTGGAATCTATAAACTTTTTGTGTGTATTTTGCTTTATACTCAATAAATAAACAAATATATGGGCATATAAGAAGACGGAAGGCCATAAATCACTTTGCCCAGTTTAAAATTATACTACTGACAAAACTAATTACAGACGAATTTGGAAAGATTTAATTTCCCATTATAATGCTAGCAAAATATGCTTCATTTTAAACTAGGGTATATACTTACTGAATTAAAAATGTAAGAGAATTCAGAAAATAAGTGACATTCGTTGCCCTAATTTGACAGCATTAAGCAAAAAGAGTGGCGCCTTAGCAGGACAGAGCTCGTGTTCAGATCTTTCTATTGAAATACTTTCGTTGTAATAGCGATAAGAGATACAAAATATCGTGTCAATTGGAAAAGTGCTGCAAGATTGAAGTACGAGAAACTGTACATTTCTGTGAGCAAAACGCTTCGATTGCATGGAAATTAATTTTGAAATTTCGCCCTATCAAATGCAATGTCGCATTCAATCTCATGTTGCAATAGTGTTAGCATTTGAACAAGGCTGTACAGATGTGACAGATGCAGATCGGCAAGGAAGAAAACAACGTCAAGCACAGAAAACGTTGTGCTGCAAGTTGATCATATAACATACATTCCTAATATTCGTATTGGGAGGGTTAGGGTAGTAATTTCCCGTGTTGGTCAATTCAATAGTTTGCAAGTAATTTTCCCTAGTAATAATATTTTAGCCTTGAGTGGTCCTTTATTCCACAACCTATTTCAGAGATAGGAAAGAATAATTTTTATGCTTTTGTTTAAAACGCTCTGACTACTAAATCAGTAAGGAAGGAGACGTCATGAAATTTCTAGTAAAACGGAGAAATTGGTGGACATTCTTCCATTCAATGTATTTGTAGAGGAATTAGGATCAAATAACTCTTTCTATCCTACTGTCAAGAAAATGGGTAAGTAGAAAATGTATGCTAAAGCTGTTTTCTTTCTTACAGAAGAAATAATTGCCTCTTAAGGTTTCAGGTCAGTAGAAATAGAACTATAATTATGTTATTATTTAATGCAAAATACCATCTGGAATGTTTATGTTAATTTGTGTCGTCCTTGCGCGCATTCCTTTGGTTCCTGACCGATACACTACACTCAACCTCTTCCTTTTCCTTTCCCGACCATGCGAAGCCTTGTTTGCTAATGGTAAAAGATCATGAACGTTTTAGACATGAGGGATTTAAACGCGTTTCGGCTCTTCATTCTAAATTGATAGCCCCGGAGCCTTCTTCATCATTTACACCTAGTGACCCAAGTAGAATGTAGTTGTGAAATATTTTGTGGTAAAGTTAACTGTATAGTGTTACATTGGCTTAAAGTTTTGGTTAGCAAGGGGACGTGTATTTGTAAGCCAAATATCGGATATGGTTTAATTAAGGGCTAGCATTTAAAATATTTTATGCATTGTTAAAGCAGGAGCTTTTACAATGTGGTTGTGCCCTGGTATTTATTTGCCATCAATTTGACTACTCCGTATTATATGGCAAAAGCGCCAGACTTAAATATTTAAATGTTCAAAGATGTAATTAATCATTAATTCAAGAATTTTATAACTATTTAAATTATATATTTAGGAGATTTGTTTACACCATTTACATGTTTAAACTTGCTTTCTGTTTCACCACAATTTGTTGTTATTCTAAATACAAATCTTTATTGCTTTGTATATTTATTATGTTCAGTAAATTATAGTGCCTTTCCTACTGCTAAAACAGTTAATTCTTCCTATTTTCCCATATTGCAAAGTTAGCTATTTATGGCATATCCTAGGGGGTTTCCTTACAGTATATTCCCAAAGTTAAAACCTGCCTTGGCATCAACAGGAGGGAGTCGAATTCAGATCATTAAATTATTTTACCTAAACATGCGGTATATTAATAAGTAATTTCAATTAATAATATAAAATGTTTATAGTTATAATGTCGCAAATAAAAGCATTATCGCTATAATATATGTAATACACGTAATTAATGTTAATGTTAAGCTATTATTAATTTTATCACTATTTACTATCGTTTTAGTGGAGTGTAATACTAGAAATGACATCACCTGTCATAATATGGCATTAATGTAAGCTTTTGTATGCAAAAGATGGACCGGATTAAATCATTCCTGGATAAAGTTATTTTTAAGTAATTTGGAGGAAAATAGTTTCAATCATTTCTCCTGCCTGGAGTTAGTAGTTAACAAAACGCATATTTCTCACAAAATTATGAAACCATAATTGAAACTGTTATCAAGAAATTTGAAATGAAATTTGCAAACACTGCGTCTCTTTTACAAGGAGCGAAAGTCTTCACCTATTCTCTCACTTTCTCTTCTATTAAGTGAATCTTGGACTGTAATTGCAATTAATCGACATGTACTCGCATAATACAGTTATAATTTTTTTCAGGCCAGTATTGTTCTGGTGTTTGTAAAACCCTGTTATAGGCAATCTGGCAAAATATGACCGTTCCTGGAAAATTAATGATGGTTTTAGGCATAATTTATGTATGATGAATGGATTTAGAAGCGATATAATTAGCAGAATAAATAATTTAATCTAGATGTGAACTGAGATAACTAAGGTCAGATATTCAGCGCGATATGAACATAGGATGAAAGCCAAAATGAATATGTCAAAAACAAATTATGTACGATTTACCTATATTGTACCATTATTGCATTCTCTATTAATTGTAATGTTTACAAATCATCTTTCAAATCTGTTACTTGTACTATAACCAGAGCTTTGTTTACATGACCAATCTAAGATTAGCGTCCATCTGTAGTTACCAGCACAGTGAACAGCTTGACATACTTATTTAAACATTGGAAGAACAAGATCCATATTTTATTTTCACCAACTAACGAATTTTACTCGCTTGTTTGTTCAATTGCTGAGTTGTAAACTATTCAGTAGCCACCAACCAGTGATTTCATATTCTACAGTTACGACGTCATAGCACATAACGCATAGGGTAAATAAATGAATAAATGAAACATTAAGGATTGATAAAATTACTTACTCGCACATAGCAAAACTTACTAAATTACTTAATATATGAGTATAATTTAAGATATTTATCCATTTAGATTTTATAAAGTAATGACATTACGTTACATTGTAGATCAATGTTATTTAGAAATATTAGAAAATGATTGTGAGTTAGCAATTGAAGGCATTTTTGCAGAAAATTACCTGTAACTGGAAATACAATCCAGTTATCTTTCTGACACGAAGATGCCGTATCTGTAATTTATATCTTTTAATCTTGCGCATAGACAGAAATTAGGGCTGCCAACACTTCGATTTTGAACCGAAATCTTCGGGTATTCTATCCCGCCTCAGGGCGACAAGGCAATAGGAGAAAATATCCGGGCTTAATTTCAATGCTGTTATTATTGGCCATAGCTTTTAAAAGTAGCGATATTTTTAAACCTTTTCGGAGTATGCATTTTAACACGGTAGCTATCGTTGTAACAAATCAACTCAAGAAATCACGATCCTTTCAAACTTCATGTTCACACTCACGTGCTTACTTTGTAGGAAACAGGCCATGGAGAATGACCTTTTTGTGGAAAGCTGGAAGATCGGTACATTGTCAAAACACAGAACAGTAGCAGGGGAATCATGGAGCTAAGTTTACATACTGGAATAGGAGCAAGTTAGTATGTTGGAACCTGCTTGAGCAGGAAGGTAACTGGTCAAACGTGGGTTGTTTCTAGGTAAATTAAGACTAATTAGACAGAGTGCCTGTTTTAAAAATGCATTATTGTGATGTAAAGACACATGAAAGAGAGAGAAAGTGTGTGGTTTTCATGTAGTATAAGTATTTGTGTGTTAATAGTTTTATATAAGTATTATTATCGTATATTTATACTGTATATGTGATACAGTAACATGTACGGTTTATGGACCCATACCATACATGTTTTGTAAAATTGAATGTATATAGTTTGTAAAACCAACACTTTATCCACTTTGAAGGCTAAACTGATCGTTTCTTTAAATTAAAAGTTTTTTGGGAGAAAGGCGGAGTCATTTATTAACCATGGATCTGCAAGAAAAAAGGATTTGTTTGTAAGAAATGCAACACAGATATCATAGAAGCTATTGAATATTTGGGAAAATGATTTGATGTTGACAATAAAATTTTAGGACACTTCTGTTTGTTCAGCATAAAAGACGGGTTCTTAAAATATTACAAGCACTCAAAAATATGTGCTCTTTTAGGGGTTAGTAAAACTTTCTAAATATTTATATGATGCTGAATGCTTACTGAACATGGCATATGCAAGGTTAAGATTTGTATTCCTTACTATTTTTTTGAAAAGTAAATTCTAAAAGAGCCTAATTTTCAATATTGACAATTATTCCTTTATTTCTCCGCTGTAAAAGAACAGATAGTACGTCTTTTATCACATTCATTTTAACTGTTCACTGTGCACAAACATTTCCTTTATGGAGGTAGTGTCAATAATCAAGATGAGCTACATTTTGGTGCGTGTTTGTTAATAACCTTGAGAATACTAGAGAAAGTTAAAAGTATTCAATTGAAGGACGTACAAAAAACTTAATGGTATGCATTATGTTAAATGAATGGCCATTGGTAGCATGTGGGCAAAATTTTCACTTTGTACTTCTTATTGACTGTTGAAAGAATGTTCAAATCTTTTCTCTTCCCCCATCGTACTGACTGAAATATAAATTAATGTAAATTGCTGCGGTTTAACGTTCGTAATGAAATCCGTTACGTTTTATTTGGGGACTGCATGCATATGTGAGGTTTTGAGGCCAACCTCCGATTCCGCATTATAGGAAAGGCAGAGTTCAACAGAAGAGACGAAATCATACAGTGAAATAATTGAAACAATTCCACAAAGTAAATCCACTAATTTATTCTGACTTTGTATCCCTTTTCTCTATTAGATTGTGTTAAATGTATTTTGGCGTCCATGCATTTGCAATAAAACCTATTATGTTTTCATGACTCGTGTGCATCTCGCTTCAGTTGTGTTTTCCAATCACAATAAAAATAGAGCGAAAAAATATAGCGCTAACAATGTTTTCTGGTGCATATGCTGTGATTTATATCCAAATAACCGTATTATATTTAAATATCAGAATAGATATTGTAGCATACGCGTTGGACAATATCCCTTTAGATTTTTCTGATAGTTTGGAGTCTCTCTACCTGAAGGAAGCGTGGGGAACGTGAGCAGTTAATCAGTTCGAGACAGATTTCCAAGCAGATCGGACGTATTGGTGTCACACCTATTCCTAATTGGAGGAACCAATTGGAGCATATATATATGGTTCATCAGGTATGTAATAATATTAATTGCATATGGTAACGTAAGGTAATACAATGTGATTTAGTGAACTACAATATCTACTTTAACAAATTTACTCTCAGCTTCGTAGCAAAGCAAGTGTGTAGTTTCTCTTTCAGTTGGTTAAACCCGAGAGGGCTAAGTTTTTATTCTTAGCAGTAGTAGCACGTGATAGTTTTAAACAGCGAGACTATTTAGCTTCCCCGATTTCTCATCCAGATTATTGATCCTAACTTCTTTTACACCCCTGTGCAAACGAGTGTACCATGAAATCAAATATGTATATACTTCAGTGTTAACCTTCTGATTGTAACTGGATGTTTTATTCCACAATTACATACAGTTCACTTTCTCAACGAGATAGTTAAGTGCTATTTTATAAGTACGTAAGCATAATTTACAAATGATGTTGGGGCTCCTGCGCGGAATCACGAAGATGTTATATTAACACGACGTTTAAAAGATTTGGTAAAGAACTGCATGATATAAAGTTAACAAATTCCAATGGTGTAGTAACATTGTGTATATTTCCTACTGATGCTCCCTCCATTTCGCATAGCTAAAAAAAACCGCCATGGATGGCCGAGGTCGTTAAGGGGCGGATTCGTGAGCGGGAGGTCTGGGGTTCAATTTCCACCATGACCGCCCCCTGACTGTTTTTTTCCAGGTTTTCCTCAGTCCTCATAAATGGCAAATGCCGGGGAGGTACCCTAAACTTAGACATGGAACACTTCCTTCCTTTAAAACAAATCTTTCCCCAATATGTCATTTCATGTATCATAGAAACAAAGTCACTCTTCAAAATTAAAAAATTTAAAGGAAACTAGTGTAAAAATAACAACAAATAGATTTTAATTTATTGTCTTTTTATATGTTAAATGAACATAGAGTTTATATATTATATGTAATAATAGGTTTAATAATTTTTCTCAAAAAAATAGATAATTAAAACACTTTAACAAAAAAAAATCTATAACACATTACCAAATAAAAGGGCAAAGCAAGTAAAATGCCATTTTGAGTTTCTTTTATATTATTTGGGTGAATCAATAATTCAAAACACATATTTGCTCAGTGTTCGCCGCCTATGATGCCTCAGTAGTTAAAAGGGCGTTAAATCAAAAACAGCTCTAAAATCTGCCTAACCTGTTCTTCAGAATTTTAACTGCGGCAGGCAGTTCGTAGCCGTAACTTGCGGATAAAAATAGTGACCGCTGTGTTGTGTTTTATCTGCTTCATTATCTTTATTTATTTAAAGCAGTGTGGTGGGAATTTATTAGTTTATTGTGAAAGATAAATACAAATCTAAAACATCCATAACTAAAATGTTTGGGTGGTAGTTTCCCTGATAGAAGTACAGTAATTAAGCGTACAAACACATTAGTGGCAACCTTTGACGATAGGTTGTGTCCCGTCAGTTTGAAAGTCATGAATGAATGTAAAGGATGAGGCTCTTAAAAGTGGCACCTCCTCCTATACAGATGAGCTGTTTTCACTATGATTTGGTTTATTTACGGACGCTCTTTAACATCTCAGGTCATTAGTGTCCCATTCAATTCAGGACGTGAAACGACCGATACATTTTGCTCAGAGGCCTCTTCTTTCAGGCTTGAGATTCTTTCATACCCATTGCTTTACTTCCCTTCCGTTAGAGTTTTTACGCCTGAAAAATCCATCGATTCTGATCGGGATTGAGTTCGCGATCTTGGGTTTAGGAGGCAATTATGGTTACCACTACACCACCAGGACCGACTTTCGCTAGAGTGAACGTCATATAAGGGGCTCACAAAACTAACCCATATGGAATATTAACAATAAAAATAGTATTTTCAATACAAAGTTATATTTTTAAACGTACCAACAGCCATAACTAGAGTATAACTTAAATTAAATTAGAATAAACGATTTTTACCGCAAATTTCTAATGCAAGAGCTACAAGTAACCTATTTTAGTAAGTTTTAATTATTAAAGAGAAGTGTACAACAATTGAATGGTAATATGGCCTGAAGGACAGTCTACAATAATTTATCAAGACAGCAGTTTACAATGTTATTTCTTTTGAAATGCTAAATAGTGTGTAACAATCCCTGCACCAAAGACTTAGAAGTAAATGAATATCCATGATCCAGACTTTTTGCCAGGCTTGCGATAAGAGGGTAATATAACTTCACATAGTTCATTTGAAGGAAAACAAAAGATTGAGAAACAGCTGAACAGCTTCATTAAATTACCATATTACATTTCACTTGCTTCTAATTGATATAAGCTCAAAAATCTGTTATTCGTGAAGAACTTGGATTAGAAACATTATTGATTTAATTTCGTTCAGTTTAATTCCTGCTATAGTTAATAGTTCATTAACAAAAATAGCTTTGTTCTGAAAATACTCTTTTTAATCATATTAATTTTGTATGGACTAGTTTTGTGAGCCTTTATATGCACCTAAATTAGCGAAAATAGCACGTCGGTAATAGCATAATATAGATATTTCAGATGTTAGTTTAAAGTGTCTCACTCTGTATATAAATTTGAAGATGCCCAGAGATGAGATGGGGGCTTTTCAGTTTAAAAACATAACACATCAGGTATTTCTGAAGTGTAAACAAAAAAACAAAAAAAAACTCAATGAATAGAAGTATACAGCAAATAAATAGTGAATCCGTTTTTGTATTTATACATACGGATGAGGGCAGAATAGTAAGGGTTGGTCCTGGTGGTCTAGTGTAACCATTCTTACCTCACAGACCCAAGATTGCGGGTTCAATCCCAGCCAGGATCGATGGTTTTTTGGGCTCAAAAATCCCATGTTTTTCGGAAGGGCAGTAAAGTTGTAGGTTCAATGTCGTAGATTTAAGACATGTAAAAGAACCTTAAGCCTGAAAGAAAAGCAAAATTTATCGGTCGTTTTACGCTCTGAATTGAATTGGACGCTGATGATCTGAGAGTGTGCGTAAACAAACCAAATAATATTAAAATAGGTGCTAGTAGATTCAGCGAGTACAGTTGAATAGAAACATTTTCCTGTGTGAACTCCCTTAGCAATGGAATTCTGTCGCGCCAGCATGTTCTGGTAGACGAGCAGGAAATAAGCGATACAGAAATTAGGCACGGTATTTAGTACAATGGTGGAGAATGCAAATGCCTCATCTGACGGTTCCCCAGAGGATCACTCTGTTGCGGTACAATTTCTCCCGCAGTGATAACGGTCAATAACTAACAGAATGTATCCGGCTGTCTTGGAAGAAAGATCAGTGATGTTTTAAACAATCTCTACGACAGATTGCACTAGTCTAGTTGATCCTGAATCTACTTCTTAAGTGAAAACCCTTTGGGAAATCGATATATGGAGACTTTCGGTACGTCCGTATAGAAACTGCACCATTCTCTCTCAGTAGGTAACCAATGAGGTGAATGAACATTGAAACCGGGTGTAATTAGACCGAAGAGACAAAGTGAATTATCTACGTTGACGACTTATGTTCAAGATTGTACGTTTTTCATATTTGACTATGATTCTTATTTCTTTCTTTAACTGTAATTGTTTTAATTTTTATTTCTTTCTCTTGTAACCCTTTTTAAGTGTTCTACTTGAAATATTGATGGTTTGCGAAATATAGGACACAATCTTTATATACACTATTTTTGCAACCACATGATGACGTTAATATTTTACAAGAAGTAAACTACATTAACTGGAATTTTCCATATAAACACCACGTTAAAACTAGGGCGGACTATGGGGGAATGACCATTGTTTATAGACATGGTATACCAGGTGGCAAAAAATAACAGAAATAATTTAGTAAATTTTTGTACACAACGATTACTGTCTTACGTTTTCCGCACTTGTATGCGACATGTTCCATACGGTTTATGATCACACTACTCTCCTATTGCACAATGCAAAACGGTTTCCATGTTTTCATGAAGTTCCTCTAAGACTACGACAAAGTATGAAGTACTATTCTTTCAGTATCCCTCACAAACGACAAATCAGAACTTGTAAAGACATGGAAAATGAAACCAACCCACTGGGAAAGGAATGTTGCAGTAGATACTCACTCCCAAGGTTCAGCTCATAAAATACTTCCAAATTCCCTGAAAACGCTTCTGATGTGACATTAATTCTGTTTCCATATTTTTCCCCAATGATAGAACGCACCACACGGCCACTTTCACCGAATGTAATGGTCTCTGTGCATATTCATCCGATTTTTACTTACTGAGAAAACGAGTATTTTGTATATTGACTTTTTTCTTTTAATTTACGGACGCTCTTTAACATCTCAGGTCATCGGCGTCCCATTCAATTCAGGGCGTGAAACGGCCGAGACATTTTGCTCAGAGGCTTCTTTTTTTCAGGTATGAGATTCTTTTTCGTGCCTTAAATGTACGACATGGGAACCGAACCACGATTTTATTTCCCTTCTGAAGGAAGCCATACTTAGAATTTTTACGCCCGAAAATATCCATCGGTTCTGGCCGGGATCGAACCCACGATCTTTCATTTAGAAGGCAAGTATGGTTACCAATACACCACCAGGACCGATTTGTGCATATTGACATGGTGACTCATACTACATCGCGTTCGTTAGACCACTACCACGTTTGGAAATACTCAGAATGTTGCTACATGCTCAACAAAATACGTGCACAATGTTGGACTCGTGATATGAAGTGTGGCTTCTTCAGCTCATGGAATACAACTGTAACATTTTTTTTGTAAGAATTATTTTGCATTTTATATTACCGGTTATTTATTTATACTTTTGGAACAACCCTGTAGCTCACTGCGTGTTTGTGACTACCTTGGACGCATGGTTTTGACTTTTAATGCTATTTATACTTTCTTCTGAATGACCTTGTTTAATGCCGGAGTTTATAAGCTTCCACAAAGATGGTTATATGTTAACGATAACAATGATGCATAATCCAAAAAATAAAGTTATTATACTTTATTGCAATATTATACTTTTCTTAAAATGACACTCAATCCTGATTGTTCCACACCCTCTCTTCCTTAGCTCATCTTGGATTGTGCGATGTTTTCTCAGGTAATGCTAATAGTTGAAAGTAACGAAGCAAACTTAAATTTTAATGGTAAACAAGGTGCATTAGTTTTGCATTCATCATTTATTTCTAAAGGGCTAAATTCAAAATTACTATGAGCATTCAGGAATACAATTTACACACACACGCGCGCCCGGCATTTGCTATTGATGAGGAGGAAACCTGAAAAAAAAAATAATAAAACCTAGCCAGAAAGGACAATCCTGATAGGAACCAAAGCTCTCGGCCAACCGTATCGGTATTCTTTTTAATGTTTATGACCATGTGTAATATTCACTTCAACGTAACAATGCTTCCTGTTTTATAAAATATCCTACTTTTGCTCCGAAGTAGGGCCATTCTGCTCCGTTATTTTTTCAGTGTGCACATACGTTTACTGTAGATACGGATACAAAATTTGCTATTGGAAAATATAAACAAATGGCAAGTAATTTCTTTTCCGTTCAATATATTATTGTGCACCTCCCCCATGTCCTCAAGTTACACAGTGAGCAGTTTTAAACTGGATATTAAATGTGGAAATCAGTCATTTTATATTGAAATTTTGAAACCAAATAAGCGAAGATATTGTATAAGCTCTTAATAATATACACATAACCTTAAGAGCTAAAAAATCATCTAAAAGTATTGTGAAAAAACTTCCTTTAGATGAAAGATTATAGTTTAAATATTTAGAATCCGGAAAATATAATATAATAATATATTTCGCACTGAAAAGGCAAATATGATGACATAATTTCAGTCTATTAAACATACACTTCTTAAGAATTAAATTGTTAATAATAATAGTAATAATAAATAATAATTATTCATAACAAAACAATTTAAATTGGCAATAATTAGATAGCGAATGATAAATAAAAGAGAAATTGAAGAAAAATGCAACATTTGTAAAGCGATGTTACCTAACTTCTAAAACAAAATACATATAACTAGTAAAATAATTTAAGGGGCAGTGCATCATTCATAAGTTCATGGTATTGTATCTTCATTGAGAAGCTGTTTGTATCAATTGTTTGCTCTATGTTTTTATTATTGTTATTTTCCTAACAGAAATAGGTGAAATTCATGCCAGAGTCGACAGCCCCTTAATAATTACCATTTGTCGTTTGCAGCAATCTATACATTCACAGTTTTCGTCCAAATGTACTCAATGATTCTAAATCGGAAGATTTTCGGTCGTTAAGGCTACATCACAATGATGAGTGAATGTGTGGGACAAACTCTGATGTTGTACTGTGCTAACCTGGTGACCAAAACTCCTTCAATGGGAAAAATAGCTCGCATATTGAAAAGAACAGCATTGTTCGTTAAGTTGTATTCTCTCAATGAATTTGCTAACACCAGTTAGACTTGTGCACAGCAGCACCGTTTTGATCAGCTTTCAGAACAAATTGCAATGTCAGTCACGAGTTCTTCATTGTCCATCTAACCAGAAAGTAACATCACTAACTTCCGGTGGTGTCATTATTTCAAGTGGGGCGAAGTCCATCATATTTCGATGGACTGACTAAACTTCTGTTTTTTTTGCAGTTCCATTCCCCAATTAAATTGCAAATGCATCAGCTGGATATTCCTATAGTGGTATGAATAATGACCCTGGATGCTGTTGCCGTCTGTTAAGGCCTGGTCGCCTGCTTAATGCCACGCTCTTATTTAGCTCTTCATGAAATTGATTCTGAAGATTGTTCAGGTGCAATGTGAACCTGGTACATGAGTAAAATGCCACCTGCATTTACAGCGCATAGATTTTAAATCATTCCGCTACTGGAATATCAGTACGCCTCCGATACCTTAATTAGACATACTAGAAAGGTCAAGTATCATGCGATTCAATATTCATTAATTATAAGGAATATATAACAACGAAAATATAAAATACACGAACATAAGTTGCTAATACAAAAACATACATATTTATACTAATTAAAATTAATTTAAAAACGTGTGGTAATTTAGTCGTCACGATTATTTAATAATTCCTATCTCGCCCCCTTTATGACGAAATCGCTCGCGAACTTGCGAGGTAAGAATTGTTGCTTTCTTCGTAAACCTCGTATCTGCAGGTTATTGCGCGTTTTCAACCGCTATGCGAGATTCTCACGTATTGTAGTTTTGGTTCGCCAATTGTTTACGTATTATGCTGCGATTTGAGAAGAGGTAAAAGATCTTTATTTCTCTCTTGGCGTCTTTCTCATTCTCTAAGCGTTACCATCGATATTTTCTGTAATATTCTCTAGACTGACTCGTTGCCTCTTTACGTTGTTACAATAATATAGGTACCCTATTATTAAAACGTATTACTTAACGATGTCTGTAAAATGAGAATTTGTCTACTTATTACATTGCAGTTTCTTATAGGATGTATGTTTAAGTGCTTCATTCATATTCTTTTGCAGAGTTAGTTACTTTCGGCACAACGTTTAAACATGTTTAATTTGGAACTAGTTCAATGTTAGGTTCGGGTGCGTTTAAAATTACTTAGTGATATTTTTATTTACATAGAAGTTCATGGTTTAATTAGTTCTATTTAGGAACTAGTTTAATGTTACGTTATTTTTATTACAGTTTGATTACACATTTTGCATTTATTCACATGTTTCAATGTAAAAAATTGATTGCATTTCTTTTGGAAACTGTATGGTGCTATGTTGGTATTTTCATAAAATAATTTTGTTATATACTTGTTCCAGAATCGCTGTACTTTTTAAGGTAACTTTTATGGCCCTAATAGCATATTGGTTGTATCTTGCAGAGGTTTTACAGATTAACAAAATTAGATGTTACGCTGCAGATCTAACATTCAATCGTTGCGTAATTACTAATTAAATTCCGTTCATTTTCTGCTTGAATACCAATTTAAAATGTCTTTTAGCTGTTAGTAATTCTGACCTGCTGAATTTAATGCAAGTTCATGACAGTAATGTATATGCAATGATTAGTTAGTATGACAAAGAGAATCATTTTCAAAGAAAAAATCATGCGAAGTATCTGTAACATGTTCTGAGGTACTGATGGCGGTTAAATTGGCTGTCTCTCTCTCTCTCTCTCTCTCTCTCTCTCTCTCTCTCTCATACCAATTCTTACGTGTAATGTGAGTTGCCTATTCCAGAAAATTACACGCCAATTCTGGGACACCGTGTATATTTTGGAATTATGAATAGACTTGTTAGGGCGTTAAATGTTATGTTATTTAATCTCATATGCTTCCAATGTGGATTTTTAAATAGTTATTTTTCATGGGAACATTTAGTTCTTTATGCCTTTCTTAAGAAGTTAGTTCCCTGCGTTAAGCTGCAAAGACTGTTGCACTTTTTGAATTTTACAATGATAAAATTGTCCCTTTGTTATGGTATTGCCATTTTATGACACTTTTGTTATGAGAAACCATCTAGGATCTTTAAACCTTTATTTCAATATACTTCCTTCTTTTTAATCTGATGAAAAGACACCTTAATTTAAATTGTTTACACATTGCATCCAGTGTAGGCTTTCTGGTAAGCATTACAATTTAATCTGGAACTTACACTAGATATTCTATAACTATTTATGAACGACGTATGAGAATCAGAGACGTTACCAGATGATTGGATAAAAGGAACGCTAATCAAAGTACCACAAAAAAGGAAATCTCTTAGCGCAAAAATTGGAGAGGAATAATTCTATTCTCATTTTTAAATAAAGTTCATTCTAGAACAATTTTTTGTAGAATTAAAGAAAAAATTGACAAGAAATTGAGAAGAGAACAAATAGGTTTTAGAAAGGGGCAATGGCGTTATAAAATTAATACAACAAGAATAATTTTAGAACAGGTTTACGAATATCAAACTCCATTATATTTGGTCTTTGTTGACTTTGAAAAGGCTTTCGATTCGATTACTCGTAACAAAATATGGGAGGCATTAGTAACTTTGAATTTCCGGAAAAAAATTATCAGGATTATACAAGAGATGTATAAAAACTGATCTTGTCAAGTGGATTCAGACTTCTTTTACATAGTGGAATTAAACAAGGATGTGAACTTTCAGCAATATTGATCTTAGATAATATGATAAGGAAAGTTATGAATATGAAGAGAGTATACAATGGGATCTATTGGATAAACTGGAAGATCTCGATTTTGCTAATGATCTGTATATAATGGTATACAAAGTCTCAAAGATAAACAAATGAAATTGCTGAACTTAAAAGTGGAAGCCCAGAATAATGGAATGAAAATTAAAGGTAAAAAAAACTAATGAAATGAGATCAAAGTAATAGATATATATATATATATATATATATATATAAGCACGAGATGGATTTGAATATTTTAATTATTTGGGATGTATAGTATCCCAAAATGGAGCAGCAAAACAAGATGTACAAAATAAAATAAAAAAGGATAGGGAGCTTTCCTATAATTAAGAATATTATGAAGGTCACAAAATATAAAGATAAATATAAAAATTAGGCTTTTTAAGTCAAATGTGCAATCTGTGTTACTATATGGTTGTTAAACGTGGAAAATTTCCTAGCAAATAAACAAAAAATTGCACACATTTGTAAATCGCTGACTCGGATATATAAAAACATGTGGCCAAAACGATCAGCAATGCCAAAAGTTAAAAGATCACAAACCAGATTCCAATAAGGAAACGGAAGGGCAGATGAACTGGACACACATTGGGAAAAGAACCTGAAAATATAACCAGACAGGCGATAGTGTGGAACCCACAAGGCGGAAGGAGAATTGGAAGACCTAGGATAACTAGGAAAGGAACAACTGAACTGAAATTGAAAGCAATGAAAAAAAAAAATTGGAAAGAGGTTAAAGTTTTGTCAAGAAATTAAATCCGATGGCGTAAATTTGTTACGGTCCTATGTTCCACCTAGGATTTAAAGGAAATCATTATCGCATCTTTCTGGTAGCAATGCTGGAGGTTTTCTGGTGGCAGAAGGCAGTTAACCGCTATCAATGTCCCGATAAAATCGATAATCCATCATATATTTCAGCTTGAAAAGAGTTAATGCCTAATAAAACCTTATCCTCTATAGCCTTTCTCATTTTAATATGCACATAAAGGTAAAGTAAACTTGGCAGACGTTTAGACGTACATTTCAAAATGATGTGCTTAAGTACAATTACATTAACCTGAACATCACATTTGCTTAATTTTTTAATTTTTTAATTTCTGCATTTCTTTTTTATATTATATATGTATTTGCAATAACATTTCCAGGAATACTCTTCATTTTCTTCAGTGATTAATAATATGCATTTTAAAATATACAACAGATTCAGAATTGAAATTAACAAAGTTTATTCGCTTTCCATTGCTTTTAAAACCCCTTTTGCTTTTTTCGCCTTCAAAAACCGTTGAGCAATACTTGAAACAAAGAGCTGTAAAAACAAGAGCTACGTTTGATTTAAATGTGAATCAGAAAACAAGTCAGTAGTGGTTAACGTCACATTTAGTTGGACATTAGTTCAACTGACAAATGGTTGGGAATAAGGCGATGGGCAGAGAGCAATGGGCGAGGGCGAGAGAGGAACTGGTAATTAACAGAATTGCCCGGCTTTCCCTTTAAAGCGATATCATTAATTTCGCTTATTTGTGTGCCAATTTCACCATATGTTCCACAATATGACGTATTTCAATTAGTTTCACGAGCAGCGAAAGGGGTGGATAGACGTCACTACATCAATCTTTTCATCATGTTTGAAATTTGCTGACACAGTTCCGAACATGCTCTCTGGAATTTCATCACGTGTTGCCTTCAATAAATATTGCAAATCGATGCCTTGATTGATGTTACTTGCTGTATTTTTCAATTTTAATTAATATAATTCTATAATTGATGTATATAATTCAAAGTATTTACGCTAGTTTCAAACATCAAAACATTAAATTTTTTATAACTGTAACTAAATTATGCACTGTAAAATGTAATAAAAACTAAATGTTTACGCTATCTTTTAGTGAACTAAACTACATAAAAACTCTAAAACTGGGATAATTTTTTAATTATTTTTATTGAAACAAGAACTAATGGTAAAGTTCTTCTCGAAAATATGCCTATACTTAAACGCAAAATGTCCAATAATATTTCCGACTTCTTTGTGTCATTCATAATTTTACTACTTACACGTATTTTATAATCATCCATGTTCAGAGAACCCATGAAAATCGGTACAAGATGTTATATTGTTTAACATAGAACATATAGTAGTTACATAGGTATATAATAAAGAATTAGAACTTTATAGTAATGTGCTAAGAATTACCTGTAAGAAAACATTTTAAACACACTTTAAAACAACATTTCGAGCTTTAAGCTCCTCTACAGATAGTAAACACAACATAAACAAATGAACTGAGGAAGGCGGTAAGTATGCCAACCTGACGGAACAAAGTGAGCGGCCAGACAATACTGCAAACTGCGAAAAACTTACTAATGCACAGAGGAGAAATATCGAAGAGATACAATAATCGAATATTGTTTCACAGCTGGAGTACAGGCTTTGTGCAGCATTATAGATGCTATTTCCTTATATGTAAGAGTACTGTCTCCATTTGAGGAAGGTAACAGATCAAAGAGGATTAGTAAAAAGCAGTGACTGTCTATAGTTATTCATTCTTAAAGAAACCATAGTTGTTAACTTAACGTAAAGGGTTTGGTAGAATCTACTAGTATACCACGCTTTTAGAAGCGCAATTGGTTGACGAATGAATTTTAAAATTTAGATTAGGAATCGGATTTATAAAGGTGGTAGTAGGGATAAATATTTAACAAGTTTTATATTTGGAACGATGACACGGGTATGAACTAGGTGATAGAATGAGGCTATTGGTGATACTCTGGTTTATTCGAAAGATACTATGCAGGTCTTGTGAAGATCTAAAATTGAGGCGCAGAAAGTGGTAGAATTTTGCAACAAAATATTGCAGCGTTCTTTAACCCTAAAATACCTAAGCTCTTTTGTTACTATATACATCTAAGATGAGTCTCTCAAACTTCTGAATTTATTTGGGAATTGTGGAATAATGCAGCACTGGAATTTTGCAAAATCTGTCTCTATAAGAAATATTTATTTAAATCATTTATTCATTTATTTAAAATTGTATTTAACATATAGACAATTTACATTGCTATTCAATGCAACGTTTACATTGTAAGTTAGTGGGAACATTTAACACAGAAACTCTAAGACAAATCAAAACTTTGTCAAACAAATATCTACTTTATACTTATTTTTTCTCTCTCCATAACCATTAACAAATTAAGAAAAATCATACTATCTTTCCTGCTTATAGTTTACAGATGACTGCATATTATATAAAATATCCATGTATTTTTGCACATATCTTTACTTTTAACGCCAAACATAACGAAACCATTTCGATAAGGGTACCCTGCTTCCGAATCCTAACTACTCTTTCACTGTGATATGCATTGTAAGTGGTTTTTGCGTTTTGCATGATCACTGAATGTTCACCTTGGATCATTTTTATAATCAGATAAGTAGCGTTGCTTCTTCTTTAGAGAACCTGATGTTTGAGACATTATAGAATGTGAACTCTTGAACTAATAACATTTTTCATTCACTGTTGAGTTGTACAATTCTAATTTTGCCTTTAATCTTATGGGAGGCTCTATCCACTTTTCAGTCAATTCAGCAAAGAATGTGTCATCTACACTTTTTCTTAGTTATATTCCCGGTTTGGTTTTCACCAAAATTTTTATGTATGCTGTAACTGAAAATGTGTGAATTGAATCCATAAATAATGATAGTACTCTTATTCTGTTCTTCCTTTTGCAGGAGTAATCATGAATCGTCTGGTACAAGGACTCTCCTTTGCCTTTCGTTTTATTTTAACACTCAAAAACCACGGTAGAACCTACTCCTAAATATCCTTTAATTCCTAACTTCTAACTATATGCAAGCAAGGGTTTTTCCCTATTAAATCTGAAAAAAATCTAAGACTTCTAACAGGAGAGAACTTACGGGAGCAAACCAAATTAAGCCACATGTTCATGAGTCAAGATATTCTTTTAGTTTATTAAAGCTATATACTCTTTACATTAAGATTTTATCTTATATTCTGGCCTTCTGTGATTGAACCAATGTGGTGAGCATCCTTTCCTGACCAACTCTTTCACTCAACTGAAGCTCAGCTAATCTCTAACCGCCCTTCTTAACTTTACAGCGCATGCGCCTCTTATCACGTTTTTCAACCATGTTGTATTCTCTAACCCTTATTATAGCTAAACAATATACCGCAGTAATGCATTGACAATATGTTGTAATAATGCATACACAATGTTCTACAATATTGTCGATGCATTATCACTTCTTACATGCGCCACCTTATTCTTACACTCATTTGCATTTTAACATTGATGTATGATGCATTGAGGAAAGCAGCACGACGTCCGTATGTCTCTTGGGTGCATTAGACTATGGGCCAGATGTGATAAGGCACTAAGACTGTGGAGGGAGTAAGGTGTGCACATTGAAGCAAATGTCTTTATATTAATCCCACAATGTGCACGTCTTATTATTAGTACAGCACTGATAATAAGACGTTAACTGATAAGTCACACTGATCAATGCTC
The DNA here is from genome assembly GCA_030762175.1 of Metallyticus violacea. Lineage (NCBI taxonomy): Eukaryota > Metazoa > Arthropoda > Insecta > Mantodea > Metallyticidae > Metallyticus > Metallyticus violacea. The sequence goes on from CM060832.1 coordinate 37,468,651, forward strand.
GAAAAACGTTATCTGTATTTATTAGTCCTTTTATTTATTAATAACCGAAATAGAAGTGAACTATTTATAACTATGAGAAGTGAACTATATATAAAGGAGGAGCAATGCGGCGTTTGTGCTGTGGGCTACAAACAAGGTGCGTTGAAATCGTTTCCTCAGATTTGGTTAGAGAGAAAATAGCTTCTGTGTTATGCAACTTTCTATCAGTGATTAGCACGACTATTCGATGTATATAAAACAATGAGAGTAAAGTAAGTGCAATATTTTGGTTATGTTTTAATTTACTTTGATAGTAGTAAATAAACTTACGGTTCCCATCTAGTGCGATTTATAAACGGTATATTAATACACATTAACGCTAGGGGTTAATCTTTATAAAGATCACTATAACAGAGTTTTGAAACTTCTTACACTCAGAAACCGTTTTAGGGTAAAATTTAAAAATGGAACTCTGCAAATATTATTCTTTTTTTTTTTTTTTTAAAAAACACTAACTTAAATTTACTCAATATTATTTCGCAAAATATAAACACTTGTAGTGATATAATTTATATTTTTAAAATTATATTTGTTGTTTTAATGAAACATTAATATGTCTAAACAAAGTCTAAACAAGTATAAGTTTTGAAAAGAAAAGTAAAGTAAACAGTAAATAAATTTAGTTTTTAAGTAATTCCTACAGTTAATAAGACATTTTAAAATTTATTTGTCTTTTAAAGAATCCATGTATTAAGTTTCAATAAAACAAATAATTCTTAAGAATGCATAATACCTTTAATCAGTATTTATGTTGGAAAAACGTAGTGTCATATCTGCTTCTGCATTCAATCCGTTCGGTTTTAGTAGACACAAATGGAAACATTTTATTTTCACATTGGCAGGCACTAAAAACTGAAACAGCACTCTAAGAGCTTTCTTCGACAGTGTTGTGAACTCCATCAAAAAGCTGCACCAAAATTACATTAGGGGTAGGCTTTGAAACTGAGACTGAATAGATACACCGAAGGCTCCGTAATTCCATTAAACCTTCGCTGTGATGCAATTCAGTTGTTCTTGAATACCAAATGAAAATTTTGCCCCGCAAGTGCTGACAATAACGTCTTTCTCCTCTTCTGGTAAAATATACTACAGTGCAAGTCCTCATAACTTCTTCGCAGAGTTGATCAATATCTTGAAGGTTTACTCGAGCATCGCTCTCCACATAAAAATGTTTTATTGTAGAGATGATACCAAAACCATGCTATAAAACAGTAATTATTTCTTAATGATAAGAATTTTATCTTCTTCAACAGATTGTCTGCATTATTTTTGTTTCTTCTTCTTCTGCACTTCTGGGAATAAGCAGATTTGTCTGTCCCAGCCTCATAAATGAAGCTTTCCTGGTTTTAACTTGATCTCTGCTAACTGTAGTTTTGTAATTACTCTTGTATTTTACCTTGATTAGCGTAGATGCCTAAAGATAATAAAATGTAAACATAAATTAACATTATTTGTATTTGAGAAGCCAGCAGGTAAAAAGGCAAACCCGAATAGCTGTTGTTGGTTGGTTAAAACATCTTCCAGGTTGAAGTGATGATTCTGGAAAAAAAAATTGTCACCTCATTTCTTGCAAACGTTTACGGTTGCGCCAACTATCAAGATGTTTCTAGACGTCAGTGGAATTAACCTTTAACTGAGGAGGTGGGAATTCATAACACAACCAGGAAGGTGGAGTTTTCGAGGCAACCTATTTAATGTCGTGTTGAGAGTATGGTATTATTTTAAATTAGTTTTTATTCAATAGTTAATTCTTTAGTTATTATTAGTTAACTAATAACAACAATCCACTGTTTGTCCCATTTTAATACATTGAGCGGCAAAAATGCGAAACACAATTTTTAAACATATTTTAAAATAAATAGCTGTGTTTCATGAAACGAAGACACAAATATTAAAACAGAATTTCTTTAACATGTTATCTTCCAAATTATGTATAAGGAATATTTTAAGCGCAAATTCTACTCCATTATTGATTTTAATGCAGTAAACTCTTCAAACATGATCAAACATCACAATAAACACACTTTTTAAACATGTATGAAATTGATACTTTTAATTGCTCTATGGTTCTCTAGCTGTTTGTGTAAAATAATCACGGTCTCGGTAACGATTGTTGCCACCTGTAGCCCAAATTCCAGCTGCGATTTGGTCAGGTGTGCTTCGGATAAGATCTGCAATCTCTTGTGCTATCAGTTCCCATTCCACTTGAAGTGCAGCCCAAAGACCTGCCAGTGAGTCGGAAATTCGACCCTTACCATGCCTGCCAAGCATGTTCTATCGGATTCAGGTTTGGAGTGAGTGCTGGCCAGACCATACGTTCAATCCCTACCTCATCCAGAAACTGAGAAACACACCGAGCGTTATCATGCATAGAGATAATGTTGTCACCTATAACAGATGCAAAAGGCACTACATGATCTGCAAGAATCTCCTCGATGTACCGACGAGCTGTCAGGACTCATTCTCGATGAACACAAGCTCCGTTCTTGCTTCAATACCGAAAGTGCAGGGTGCATAACGTTCTCCTGATATTCTCCATACTCTCCCCCTCTCATGTGGTGCCTTCAAACAGAACTTGCTCTCATCCGTGAAGAGCACCATACTCCATTCCTCCATTGTTCAGTTTTGATAGATACGAGCAAACTGCATCCGAGAGATATGGTGTTCTCTGGTCAGCAATGGTCCTTTTGCAGGTCTTCCGGACTGTAAATTCACTTCATACAGCCTTCTTCTAACCGTTCTTTCACTGATGTTAACATGCCGTACTTGCTGCAAATTATTCCTGGTCTCCACCGATGTCGTGTACTGATCGCGAAGAACTTGCAGCAAAAGAAAGCGATAGTCGCGATCAGAGAAACTGCTCCTACTGCCAGAACAGGCTACTGGTGTAGATACATCCTCTCTGAATCTCTGGACAATCCTGCGCACATTGGAATGAGAAGTGCCAATGATGTCAGCAATATAACGTAGACTTCGTCCATCCTTCACTAATATCAAAGCCCTTGCTGCATCTTCAGCTGTAACAGACATTTCAAAATGTTAAAACTTACTTATGACTGATTGCTAGGCAAGCCTGAATGCTTTAAATTATCACATGGCACAACAATGCACAGCAACAATTTTAAACAACAAAACATCGCTTTGCGGTGATTGTTGTAAAAACCGCCGTATGCGCAAAATTAACGGTAAGTTAGTCAGAATCGAAAAAGAATGGGCAGAAGCTTTTTAAATTCATTAATTAACCATTAGGCATGTTGTTGCGTTTGCGTAATGTCATAAGTTTGGCCTTATACAAGGCTTGAACCCAAGCTTAAGTGTTGCAATATATATATATATATATATATATATATATATATATATATATTGTTGTTGTTTCCCTTTTTCTTCCTCTGAGTGTTTTATTAATATTTAATATTAATAGGATGTAAAATTGTTTCAAATATTAGATACACATTAATCCACATATGAATACACTGCTTTTATTGCATCAAAATTATAGAATGACGAAAACAAATAAAAGAAAGGAAATGCTTTTATTACTTTAAAGCAACAGTCCTGGCAAAGTTCATGTTCCAGTGGAAAAATAATATCATTTCAAAATTGGATAATTTGCTTCTGGAAGAAGATGTCAAATCGAAGATATTTTCCATATGGTTTAGAAGCATAAACTATATACACCTGCAGCAGATGAACTATTTTTTGTGAGCATTTCTTGAGCAAATCGTACATCAAGTTGATTTTCCAGTATAACCGGCCGTTTTCTAGGGTAAATTTTCATTTAAGAGGCTATACCATGTTTTTGTATCGCATAATGTGTGTTGGAGTTTTCGGCGGGATTTCGTTATACAAGGTAAACATTTTCCTTATTGCTGCCATTTTGTCAAATTTCTTACGTTGTACTATTATCATGTATGTTGTCAAATCTCAAACATTTCACTAGGAACAAAAATCTGTCCAGTAACACAGTTTTGTAGAATATTTATATCCCTAGTCCTTGTGAAGGAAATTATAAGCAATCCAAGTTTATGGACATCTACTTTGATTTTTTGTAGAGAGTTAAAGGCGTTTGATATAAAGATTAGTATATTCCCATTTAATGAATTATCATATTATTTATAAGAATAATGAAGCATTTCAAACAATTACTGAAATTTCTTGCAATCAATTTGGTGCCAGAAAGGTGATATTATTAGACGTACTCGTAAATGTAGTTTTCCTTTAGATCGTTTTATCTTTCCAAGTATGAACTTTTCTGTAGTTTGATAAAAAGGGAAGAACTGTCTCTGCAACATTGTCATCAGATTGACCACTTTCAGTCATGTAATCATTTTCTCCGCAACGTTCTGCTTCATTGTCATTCATATCTTCAAACGCAGACATTCAACAATCATCTTCGCCCAAAACTTACTCCAATATTCTTCTAATATGTTCTTCCTGCTCCCCACGTGATACCTTGATACGAACTGAGAACCACAAAATATCAACTCTCAGCACGAAAACTTTTACTGCACAACTTTGGATGACATTGGAAAATTTCGGTTCATCAACAATGTGCGTCCCTTTAAGCAAAGATAATAAGACAATCAGGAGCATAACCAACCTGTTTTCCCAAATCCCAAGTGATTTTTACAGCTTGGATGTTGTGAGTACCGCATGTCTCGAGTAAAGGTGAAACGATGACGCAAATGCTACCGGAGTCCTTGATTGACCCTTTGTACATAGAGGTGACAAATAGACGGGTAGTCTCAGCTGATTCAGTTGAGGTTTTGCCTCGAGATAAATTATATCTCATTGAATTCAAAGAACTTAATTTGATGAAGTTTATACTCCTATTTCCATGAGGAAATACGATATCTTTGTCCACAGGCATTGTTTGATAATGTAACATTCAATAACTGCATCTGTAATTTTTTGCAGTTATCTTAATAGATATGATTTCAGCAGCTCTTTTCCCACTACTCGTGTATCTACAGAATTTCTACAGTGTTTCATTTTCTTCTAAACACTCCTAAAATTTCGCCTCCGACTGCATTAGCTGATAATCGTTGTCAGAAAAGTAAATCTCCTTCCAGTGGCTTTTCTTTCTGTTACCGAACAAATAAAAGAAAAAAACGCTATATCTACTTCATCTGTTGAATCATCCATTTGTAGTGCAAACATAGAACATCTTAACCGATAAGCTAGTTCCCCTTTAACTTAAGCTGCCATGGGCAATTCACGGTATCGTCAGAAAGCAGTGCCAGGAATATTTTCCCAGTCCATTTTTCTTCTAACATACATTCAACCATGTCATGTCGTACAGCACTTAATTTATTTTTGAGTATAGTCTGGGTCTCGCCATTTTATGGCAACGGCAAATTACCATGAATAATGTCTCTTTTGCTAAATTGGTACGAATGTTTTAAGTGGATATTTTTCAAACGTTAATAATCAACCCATTACCTTTGAAAATATACAGTTTTCATATAACTATGGGTGGGTATTAAAAATGATAATGTACTTTCAGGGCACCAGAGAATTATTAGCTAACACTGCCACATTTCACGGCCTTGGAGCAATTTTTGGCTCGCACATACTTCTCGCTAATATAATGGGCATCGGTCGTTGTTCCGCAAATTCACACAATTAACTTTTTTCAATACAGTTTGAAGGTTTTTATTACTGAGGCATTACACTGGGGACACACGAGATGGGAACCGAAAATTTTAAGAAAGGAGGCGCTCTAGTTTACGGTACCTCCCCAGTATTTACCATTTATGAGTACTGAGGAAAACCCGTAGAAAAAAACACTCATCCAGGGAGGACGGTCTTCGCGGGAATTGAACTACAGAACCTCCCGCCTTAATGACGTCGGTCATACGATGAACTGGATTCTTGCGAATCCACAATGAGTGTTTTCATTATCTTCACCAGATCTAGCCGCTTCTTGACGGAAGGTTGAAATTGTAGGCCACACTTAGACATCCTTTGTTGTAATCTTCCAGTTTCAAGCCAATCTATGCTTGAAATATACAATCATAAACACTACAAAGTTTAAAATTTCGTAGTAGATTCACACAGTAGCTAACGATTTACTAATAATAGCAACAATGAAAATAAAGAGGGTAGCAGCAAAAAGACCAATCCCTACAGCAAATCAAAAAGTATGTCACGCAGAAGCTGCTTAAACTGAGCGAATTCCTCACCTAGTAGAGTAATTTTGAAAAAGGATATAAAATCTAAATTAGACCTTATTAATTGATGAAATAAAATAAGTTATGGCATTACTGTGTTCAATTAAGGGAATTAAAAGTCTTGCAATATATATATATATATATATATATATATATATATATATATATTCATAAAAACACTCTGAGTGCAATATAAAAAGGTTCACATAAACTTTCACACTAAAAACCGTAAAATTGAACACTAAAATCACACTATATTTCGAGCTGTGGCTCTTGGTCACGTGATGAAAAAGAACGTGACCAAGAGCCACAGCTCGAAATATAGTGTGATTTTAGTGTTCAATTTTACGGTTTTTAGTGTGAAAGTTTATGTGAACCTTTTTATATTGCACTCAGAGTGTTTTTTTATGAATTTTTATGCTTTTTAGAAGTTTTTATTACTCCATTAACAGTATATATATATATATATATATATATATATATATATATTACAAAACAGAAACTACAATTTATAATTATTATTATTATTATTATTATTATTATTATTATTATTATTATTATTATTAGATTAAATCTCAACAATTAATGGTATATATTAATTTACATTAAATATATGAAAAATGATAGACAAAGCTATACGTATGGCTAATTTTAAATGTAACCATGTTTATAAACTGAGCATATGATATCTTTACATTCACTAAAATAGAGAAAAATAACAGAAAGTTTGGATTAAGCTGTATATTTAAGAAGAATATATTCGTATGTTTCAATAAAACAAAAACACGTTACTATTTAAAATCAATTCCAATGTACTAAGTAAATACAAACAATGAACAATAACCAATCGAAAGTTTAATCGATTTTCATTGTCTGAAATGTAATTTAAATGTTATTTACTAACAACAAGTAACGTAAACGTTTTCTGAATGGTATTTAAAGAGCGCTCTTATATGCAAATATAATTCTCAAACACATATTAGATTAATATTTCATATTTGCTATCTTCACGACGATGCTTTTGGTAAATATAAAACATATACATTGTTATAAATACAGATTATATTTTAAAACAATATAGACAAAATTAAGTGCAAGAGCACTTTTTTAATATCGGTTTTTAAGTCTACCCGTACTCCTAATTGTCCAATTTTCTTAATTTTCAGACACTAATTTTATTTTATTTGAATGGTACATATCGAGTTTCCTTTGAAAAAAAATAAAATTGCGGCCGCTAGAGCGATTTAACCCTACTCATTTTTCAGATATACCTCCACTCCTAATGACTCGATTGGCCTGATTTTCGGAAACTAAGTTCAGCACTTTTGGTTAAAGAAATATACCTAGTTTCGTTGAGAAAAGCCAAAAATAGTACGGTTTCTATTTTTTTTTAAAATGTTCGCTTTAGGTTAACCCCCAACCTCAATGGTCCATTTTTGCTGGTTAATGAACTCGACGAATCGTTTGTTAATTGATGGTAATATGCCAATTTTCATTGAAAAAAATACAAATTGCAAGTTTTTAGCGTTAACGGATACACATGCATATACATCTTTTTTTTTTTTTTTTTCATTGTCATTTTCGGTGCCTAGTAGGTTGGATCGATGGATATTTGAAGCAATATTTCAAAAATCATTACACGGGTACAACTGCAATTGCTTACATTCCTTCAGAATTCGCTAAAAGTAATATTTTTACTCAGTTGGCTTGCTCATTATTATCATTTATTATATTAAAATAATATTGGTATACGTGTTTGCACTTCCTAAAACATGTATCATGTCCCGGCAATGGAAAAGCGCATAAAATTGGATCGTATGGTTACAAATCCCCTAGAAAGTGCTCGCAGAAACGCGAGGATTGAGAGTTAAACCTAACGCGCTTTGAGAAACGTTGTTTTTTATGAGCCACAACTTTCTTAATTATAATAGATTTTATAGTTTTTAATTACATATATTTACTCTTAGAACAGTAAAACAATTTACGACTTGCGTTTCCTCAGCATTAGTAATTTCTAAACACAGCTATATATCGATTTTATTCATTTTAAGAAATCGGTGCAATGTAACATTCTTAAAAGAGCATGCTTTATAGTTAATGTTAATATGACATAAGCATAAAATAATAATTTAAAACGAATGTTATATACTATATCGCATTGAGGGATTATAAACCTTCAAAATCAAACCTTTCCTTTTGTAAGCTAAAATGTTTTTGTAAAGTATGGGACAAGCTTTTATTTTTTTCCCCAGTAACTGAGACTACAGCTATCCAGTAGCTTATTTTATGTTACGTTGGCATGATAGGCATGAGGAAGGAGGTGTATCAGGGTTCGCTCAGGAAAACAATGTTGTCACGACACTGCAATATCTTTCAGTAGGTACATGTTTAGAGGTAACAGAGATCAGCTATGGAAGTGAGAGTAAATAAATTATTTATTAATTTTTATTTATTAACTAAGGCACCCTCAGATATTCTAAATAATATGAGAAACGAGGAATGTCCATAGTTTCTGTTCAATCTTTATGTATGAAAGTACCAGTGACAACTCAGAAGAATTACCAGGTATCTCGTGGTAATGTGTTACTGTTTAGACGAAAGCGATAAAACTAGACACTTAGAACTCGGCAGGGTGGGGCAAGTTTATTAAGGTTTGTCCAGCACGTTATCTGATAAAAGCTTGTTCGATATTATATGAAACTAAGGTTGATTCATAGAAGAGCATTATACTGTATATATGCTAGTAGATGTATCTTTATTGTTATAAAATTGTATATAGTCATTACAAATATATTTTATGTATAAGTCGCAGACCCTACATACTTAAGGGAGTGAATTTTCGAAGTTCCACATTTTTGTATAGATTTTTATGAACATTTTACTGTGTTTGCATTGCTCTTAAATTTATATGTATACAAAATTTCATTTAAATTGGATAAACACTTTGCCAGCTATAAATTATTTCATAAATTTTATTACGTGAATTTGTCACATAATCAAAATGTCCCATCCGTCTCATGGTTTTAGAAAAGTAGTTGGAATTTTTGCAATTGAAGCCTTAAACCACATACAAAAATTACATTTTGAAATATTTTAAATAAATTGATGGGCGAACTATGATAATTATTTAATCTATAAAAATTATAGTTTTTAAAATTAGCTATATTTTCACTGATAAACTTTTTTTTAGTTATTATTCCTGTTTACATGTATTTTGTCTCATAGAACATTACAATGGATACTTTTGCATATTATGGGAAATTTTAATTTAATTTAAACAAAAATTGAGATGCGTGGAAAATTTAAAAGTGACATTTTGAGAAAGTCAGTGTTTATTAAAAGGTATGCTGGAAAATAGTGTGATTTAAAAAGTAACGCGGAGCTCTTAAAATTACTGTAGAGCCAAAGGAGAGGGGGGCATGCATATATTACCATTGCAGCAAAAAAATATTTTTGATTTTTTACCAATTTTGGCCAATAGCTCACTCCCAGTGTCTCTTAAGTATTATATACAATTAGAAAGAGCAACAAATAATAATAATAAATATTAAAAAGGGTAATAACTATATTTACATATGTATGAATGGAAACATATTTATTTATAATTACGCTACTTACTGGGTTCTAACCAGAAAATAAATGGCTTCTAGCTTCGTGCACTTTGGCTAAGAAAATGCCCATATTCAACCAGTTAGTGTGGTTCACAAATAGATTCCAGCATGCCAATCGACTTCTAATTGCCTTAAGAAAGTCTTATGGAATAAGCTTTTTTCTCAAGTGTTTTCATTGGGTACATTCTGCCAGAATGTGTATCCCTTCCTCATCTCCTCCACAAAACGGGCAGCTTCTCCTACCAGAACTATCCGTTATACTTTGAACCTTTCAACTTCCTAGTCAAAACCAGGCCATTCCTGATCTTGCCTTTCTCCCTAGAACGAGCTTATATACTTCTTTACCCCAGAGTGTTAGTAGATCTCAGCGTAGCAGACACATAGTTAGACAATTTGCTAACTGTAACTTCTGTCTACTATGCTTTTATATCTCCAAATACAAAAACAACCGAAATGATAAGTTCAAATTTAATGTCAAATATTATAAGTTAAATGCACATCTAATAAAATTTAGCGATGGAAAACTACTTTCTCTGCAAATGTAAATTCTGGAGATTAACAGAATGGAAATATAAATAATTAAAATTTACGCTAAATGCGAAATGAAGCCATGTCATTGGTTGAGCTAAAGCTGCTAGCAAGAGAATATGAACTCGAGAGCTGCAGACCCCACCTACTTAACAGTAACGAATGCCACGTTCATTACGCGTTTTACTTTTATCTGGAAGATTCAATATGGAACGAAACAAGGATCTGCATCTTGCTTCTTCAGAGATCTTCTGCTGAGAGAAAATTAAACGTAGGAAGGAAATAGAGAAAGCTTGCCAGTCCGTTTGCTCGCAATAGGCACATAAAAGGGCGCCCTGACTAAAGTAGCTTAGGGTCTGCAACCTTATCAAGCAAATAAAAATCGTTAAACGTACTCTTTACAGTTGCTACCCATTATCCGATATACGAGTGTTATTGAGTTTTGTCGTTATGCATGGAAATACTGAGCGTACGAGCCCAGTTGGAATGATTAGGATCCAATGGATATATCTTCCGCTGTGAAAGTGCGAGAAAATATTCTTCTCCCTAGTCGGTTTAGTCAATATGAGCGGTATACCATTTACAGTTTATCACCAACTAAAACTGTATATTAAATAAAACGAGTCATGTGTTTTAGAATTTGTAATTTTATATCATTAAGATTCATTATATACATTTTAGAGGTAATAAGCAACATAAGGACAATGAATCCATGTAACAGAATAGTCAGCCTTTAAAATCTATATAAAGTTATGATTAAGAAAAACCCATAATTATAATTTACCTTTACTTTCATTGAGACGTTGTTTTAGTTATCGTTAATAATAGCTTCAATTTTTAATATTTTAACCAAATGAGAGTGTAAGTCCGGCCGATTAGCAGACCTATCCCGCTCCGATTGCTGAGGTGCCCCACTCGGCAAGCGCAGCGCTATTTTCTCTCAGTCAGTTGCGAGCGGGATATCGGGCAGTTGTGTTGTGAGGTCGACAGTGAGATATTATTAGTGCAGTAGTGCTGTGCAATGATACACCAGCTAGAGGAATTATGGTATAAAATTCCTAACAGACTGATTCTAAAAGAAAAAACATTAAAGTTAGTACCATTTTTTGACGACGGAAAAAAATCGGAGATTTCCTGTACTTACAGAGAAAATCTTGAGCCATTAAAACCGTCGTTGTTCTCCATATCTTAAGGTTAGCGATTTTTATATTTGGGGGACAATGAAAATTAGAGTATACTCAACTATCCTCACCACTGAGGAACTTGAATCAAACAGTCGAAACAAAGTTAGTTCCATTAGTGATAATTGATAAGAAACTGGTGAGTGTCAGTAATAATTTCCTAAGATGTGTTTTGTGTGCCTGGAATAATGGGCAACATACCAGAACTTATTGCAAGGAGGGCTAGTACCTATTAAATATGTTGTACTTAAGTTTTAAAATGGTGAAGCGCTTGAGGGCCATGAGTCTACGCAAGAAAATACCGGCGACAACCATAGATCCAACCGCTACCGGCTGAACTATTTATCGATACTTTTAAACTGCTCTCGCAGTACATGCTAAAATATATCAGAAGTTAATAAATAACAGACAATAAGAGGTTCTAACTCATCTGAAGTATATTTTCTCTAAACCATTAAACAAGTATTTTGGTATATTACAAATTAATGCAACTAACAATAATTAGGCAAATTGAGTCTTCCGGATATTAAGGAATATGAAAGAGCAGACTCCAGGTGGATCATGGTCTTGTAGTCCGGAAGACTCGAGTTTGAGCATTGACACCGACCGTGAAAGCTTACTTTCAACAATTAACAATATACTGCTCATAATTATTACTCAACATGAAGAATCTTGCAATAATTTTAATTACATAACGTTTCAATTGTAATAACAACTACAGCAAGCAATGCGAACACTTATCTATACAAAAGAAAAAAAACATTAAGGAAAATACAAAACAAATGTAAAAATAAAAAGGAATCTGTATCCTTTTTGCTAAATATCGTATGAGCCATGTGTCATTTTATGCGCGGCATATAGCATATTCTGTTCGAGAACATCAATGATTTTTTTTTTTTTTTTTTTTAAGTTCTACCTTTTATCCCAAATAACTCTTGCATTTTACAGTCCTCAGATATTACTTTTATTTACCTTTTATTCCAAGGCTTATTTTCCTAGATACACAATACTAACGCACAGGCATGCAATACAATGTGAGTGCAAGTTAATGCTTTTAAATGCCTCAAAATAATCACATTTATATCTAATAAACATGTGGATATACGTACCTAATTTAAGTTGCAGAATTAAATGAAAAAATCAGTGTTTTCTCTATGAGGTCACAGTACTAGATACATAGCATATTTTTAAAAAGCCCTACTGCCAAACATTATCATAATTTAATACAAAAAAAGAGACTCAGAACATTAGTAATTTTTATTACATATATACGTGGGTATAATGCAGAAAAATCTAAAATTTAGTTCACAATATAGTGCAATTTTACTCTTTATTTGGTTTTGAAAAATGTGAGGAATGTTTTTCTTTTGTATCGTGTTTATCACACTTCCTCAGAAAACACCCACAGTAGTCTCCATCATTGGAAGGGTTCCAGTGCCCTTGTTTCATAGTAAGGATATCTTGATGATGAAAACGTCCTTCCTGCTAATCGCTTAGGGCGCCCAAATTTTCCGGAAGAAGTCAAGATGCGAATGTAAACAGTAAATTTTAAGCGATATTTGAAACAGACCTTGTTGCTCACCCTCATTGAAATATAATTATAATGCATATTTGGGTAAGCCCAGTAATTATATTTGGCATTGAAATTGTAACTTAAATATTATGCATATTAGTGTGTCATAATCTTTAACTTCGATGTATGAATTGTGCAAAAGAGAAAGTTCCTCTGGCGTTAATTCCTTACGGTAGCATGAAGGCCGAAAGGATCATATAATCTTTGTAATGGGAGAATGAACCCGAGGGTCACTGTGTGAAGCTCCTTGTTCTTTTAAAGGACCAGCTACTGCATAGTTAATAAACTGAAGGATTTTTAAACTGTTTGGGTCTTGATTGGCTGTCGTACTGTTAGCTCTTTAAAAGCAACTAATACTAGCCAATGCCGACAAAATATTTTAAAACTTTAAAAAGAATAGCAAATGTCAGATGTAATATGTGAACCAGCCAATGGGAAATGTACGTTTGAACTTTTAAAGATAGGTTCCGAAATTGAGCGTGCCTGTATAACGCCGTGACATTTGTTAAAACCAACGATTTTTATTTGAATTTAATATATATGGGAGAGTTTGTTCGACTGAGAGGCACTCAGTGTTATACGCGGCGAGACACACGCAGTTCAAGTCAGTTTTCAATTCAATTACGCTCAGTTCAGATGTTCACTCGAGTCAGTTCTGTTCATTTCGCATTCACCAGTTCGATATGCGGCAAGATACACGCAGTTCGCAATATTTAAGTTTCACATGCCATGGCACTCATCTGTAACTTTCACACGCGGCAGGTTTACATCCAATGTAGAAGTCCATCATACGCAAAACACCAGAGGACGCGAGTAATTTTGGACATAAGGAAATACTAATAAATATAATGTCGCATCGCAAACCTATTTACACAATTGAATTCCTCTCCAGGTCCTTTTGAATCCCAATTAACAAAATAACAGATTTTACCCTGAAAAATTGTTGTCCTTAAAGCGTGGACAACAACGCCGAAGAGACCTATTATCAATCTACCAAACCACTTACAACGTGAGTCAACAACATATCGCTTCAAGATTAGTGCCCAAACTGGGGTACGTAACCGGAGCCGATTTCATAATTTGGCTCACCAACGTGACTGCCACACAAAATCGCTTCACATTCTACACCTCTTGTAGTTCCAACTAAAGAATCATAGTTATCAAATTTTCTGCTGACCAGAAAGCCATTAACAACTGCTTTGAAAGAGGACCAAGCAGCTAGTTCGACATTTGTGAGCTTAGTATCAAAGGTTGGATCTTTCAATTATTTTCTGATATGTGGTACAACAAATATGCTTCTTTTCAGATTTGCTTCACTCAGTTTAGGAACTCTTTGTTTCAAATCGTTCAACGTCTGATTTCTTTATTCAGATTATCACGAATTTTTTCATTAGGCCTAACTTATGAAGTGGAGACAAAATGGTTTTACTCCCTTCAACCAATGGAGCACTTTTCACATTTTTAACAGTAATAAATAGTTCTCTCTTAAGTCATTCCTTGACTTCTTAATGGTTCTTGGTGTTTCGGCTGTTACAGGGCATAAAAACGGTAGTATTTCGTGACCCATCCTCTAAACTTGAAAGAAGTACAACCACTTTTAAATCATAGCATAGTAGCCATTAAGGTTTTCACATTTGATTGCCTCTAGCAGTAAAATCATGTTTTCATGTCTAATGTATAAGCCAAAGGAACTGACGGTAATTATTGGCATTATGCAGTAGTACTGCTTTCAAGCTGGTTCTACTGAAGTCAAGAAATAGTCGCCACTCCAGTAGTGGTACAGGTAATGCAGGCAACATGAGGTACAAAATTGTTATTTTTGTCACCAAGAGGACACTCAAAATACAGTATATAGGCGTTCTTAACTAAATCAGTGATTGGCTTTCTTTGAGTCCCGGTGGTTTACTCAACAAGTTTACCAATTGACATTTTGACTAATTTCAAACACCACAAAGTTACGCCATCTCTCACAAGAAACACGAATATGCAGATAAACACAAACTGAGGTAACAAAAATTCACAATAAACAATACACAGGTAACTGTGATTTGTATCATATGTTTTTCAAAATATTAAAAACCGTAAAGCCCCTTTTGGAAAACATTTTGCCATCTAGCGACTCAATTTTAAAAAATCCCATCACTCCTCCCATATAGTGCCTTTTTTTAATTATACCACTAAAACACTGCATTATATTATAAAAATTATAGCAAACAAAAGAAAATAAAACATGTAAACAAAAGAACAGAGAATAGCAAAAGACTTAAAACTAAAAGTATAAATTACCCTAAAATCTTACGCTTTAACACATTTTAAAAGACAGATTCCGAATGTATACACAAAATTACATACCTACTAGTTGATATATAACTGTCAGATGTAAAATGGCTGTTGACTAGCGTAAATCAATGGTTCGGTGCCTATAAATTATTATTATTATTATTATTATTATTATTATTATTATTAGCAAAGCACATTTGAACTCATGAAAAAGTTTGTTTATAAACAAATCTGATATTATTAACTGCTCTCAATATTATTAGATTATGAAATTAGGTTCAGTTTTAAAAAGACTAAATTATTTCCATAAACCTAAATATTAACTAATTATGCAAAGTCAGCACCACTCCACAATCAATATAGCACCATGTAAAAATATGTTTATATTAAAATTTCTCATATGTCATTTTAAATTGTTACAGATGTTACAATTAAATCAGGAGAACGTCTCTATTTACAATTAACAAGAAAAAACCTACCAAGCGGCAAGGATGTGCGTGTCCAATTTTTAGTTATTTGACGGACCAAATGAACAGGTTGTTACAAAGCTGACTTAATAATATGCTTTTGATTTGTTCGTAATTAATTGCGAAATGACAGTGAAAACAAGCGAACTTCGTTAGACATTACAGAAACAGTTGGAGGCAAACTTGAACATTTGTGGATTAAGTTGTCTATCTCTTCTTTGTCTCCTCAAAGGACAGTTTCAAAAGCTACAGAATTTCATTACGAATACCGCAATACACGAAGTTCTATAGGAAGATCAGAATAATGATAAATAGCAGAACAAATTTAAAGTTTATGTTCGGCATTCAGTTAAGACACTCTTTTACATCAATCATTTAATGCACTGAAAAATGCCAGTTGAAGACAGAGAATTTCCACAGGATCAAAGAAGAGGAAGAAAGATGATGATTGGTGGAGTAAACAAACAAATAACAGAAAATGTACTAGAAAGCGTATTTCTCGATCCCTTTAGCTAGCTGTTTCATTACAGTTTCTACATATTCCTATGATACTGGTAAAATATATTGAAATCAAGAAACTTTGCCAACAAATTAGTAATAAATTTCGATTTTCTATACCGAAGGAAGAATAGAGCTTTGGCCAAGGCTTCAAAAGTTTTCTAAATCGCTTGAATTAAAAAAAAAAAAAAAAAAACACCACAGGAAGTAATCGGTATGAGTTTTTGACAGAGGTGCTGCAAAAATTGCAGTGCGCCTTTGATAGATGTAGGAATAAACAATCAAGCAAGATAATTGACCTAAATGTGGAAAATCATGTGAGAGAGGAAGAAATAGCGGAAAAGGCAATGAAAACAAACCTGATAATTTAATTGGATTATTTGTTGACACTTTCGCGTAAATAAATATTATGTAAGTACAAAAAATAAAGAACACACTAGTTTACTTAAGAAAGCAGATTCTGTTTATTTACGTCATCTAACTTTAACTAAAGTTACAATTAATAATATGCACAAGAACTAACTATAATGTTTTTCGCGTTGGAACTGAGCTGCCGGAAATAAGTTAAGTTTTTGTACCTCATATACGCCTTGAACATGGATATACGACGGCGCACTGAATATCATAGCAACAATACCACTGCACTATTTAATACGATCTCACTCTCGATTTCACAACACAACTGCCCGACTTTGTTGAAATCCCGCTCGCAACTGTCTGGAAAAGAGAATGGGGTCGCGTGAGGAATCTCAGGGGTTGGAGGGGGTAGGTCCGTTGGCCGTTTTGGCACGTTTAAACTGATCTCATTGTATTGAAATGGCAGTAATTAACCAACGAATGACGTCTGATAATGATGACAACGACACTGCAAAATATATTCTATATGCTAGAAAGTATGTGATTTCCATGTGTATAATTTTTCTTTAAAAACAAGTAACAGGACATGCTCATAATGTATTAATGAATTCAAAATAAATAAAAAAAAAAACTTAATATTTTTTAGAATATATTTGTATGTGTCCGGAATGAAAACTACTACAAATTTATTAATGAAACTAGTTAACACATGATCGTTTCTGGTGAACAGTTTAAAGTATAGCAATCGTACAATACATATTTTTTTAGATCTAACTTAAATATTAACTGCTTGCAATAACTTCAACTTATGCTAATCAAGCTCATGAAGAATGTACAAAAAATTACCAGTTTTATATGTGTTCTAATAACAAGCAATTCAGTTATCTTACTCTAGGAAACTTAAGGGACCAAAAATCATACTTAAAAAAAGAAATTATTTGTCCGTTTAAAAGAAAGCTCTTTTTAAGTCTTAAGGAACTCCGAAAAGGGCAACAACGATTAAACTTTTAATTTTTCATTTTTAGCCATTAAATGCATGAAATCTCCTCTTTAATAGTGTATAGTTTATGCAGTGTTTTAACTGATACATACATATATTACAAATTTAATCAAAATATGTTCTGTATGGAATGTACTTCGATTAGAAACTGTTCAACTACTAACAAAAGTCTTTCTTTCCAAACTCCATGTTTCATGCTTTTGATGATTGCATGGAACTAAATGATGGAGCAAACCGCTAAATACACGAGTATCTTTATAAAATCTTAAATGTCTTTATACATTCTAGTTAGGTTTACGAGTAATGGAAAATAGGAGGTACAGTCTAAATGTGCACAGCCAAAGGTAAATTAGCTATGAAAGCTGTCAGAATAAGTTTGTATATAGCCCCCACTTTACCAATGAAATGGCTAGACTATATAAGGCTGTGGTTGAGATAAAGATGAAGTATGCAATAGACTTTTGCGGAGTGTCAAAGGGGTGGACAAAGGTTGATGTGGTACATAGAATGTTTTGTAGAGGAGTTCTGGAGTTACCAAAAAGTTTGCCGGAGGGTGTAAGTTTGGCAGAACTATGAGGAGTAGGAAGTTATAAAAGTGGAGAGAATCTTGAAATATTGGCACAGATGTGTAAAATTACATAATAACGATGTGCTAAAAGAATGTTTTATGTTCCAAAGAGATGTACTGGCAGTGAGAGTTGGTTTGGGGAAGTGGGGAAACTATTAGAAGAAATTGCAATGGGGGATGTGTGGCGGCTGGTTAAAGTAACGTCAGTGAATTTTGATAAAGAAAGTGAGACAGACAGCAGAAGGCATAAAGAAGCAAGAGATTTGGGCTAGCTTAGAGGATAACATTTCTTTAGACTTATGCGTATAGGAGTATTATTTCTAAAAGGATTAAGAATGAAATTTAAAGAAGAATGTATTATGAATGTGAAATGGTAAAAATTTGGAGCGAAACTATATGGGATAAAAGAGGGGATAAACAACAAGATACAATGGCGATTAAATATTTTCAGATATGAAGGTAAAAAATAAACCATATTGGGGCATTATAAGGAAAAAAATAAGGAAAACGTGGAGAAGAAGTATAAAGAAGGAGCTTGAAGGCAACATGGTTGTGAAAATGATTTATTGCAAGAATTCTTGTAATACATATAAACAGCTGATTAAGGTATGGAGAACTTTCATTTTGGCATTACTAAATTCTTAGATATTGAACGAAAGCATGCATAAACAGATGCCATTGTTAAGATATCAGAGCTTTTATAAATAGCCTGCAAAAAATTCAGCACCCACAAGCATTTTGAGAAAACTTACATTTGATGGGCACTATTTTAGCATTTGAGAGTTAGAGCTTCCCGGAGCCCCTCAAGATTCAATGTTAAAGATTAATTCATCCACTGGAAATTACTGAAGTAGTTTAAAAAGTGGTTACATTTCGGAATATGCTACTTTGAGAAAGGCCTGATATAGTTATTGTTATTATTACATGCCGCTCATTATACTTACGAGGGTAGGTCCATAAGTTTGCGGCCTAACCATTTTCTAGGTATGATTAAGACAAAAACTATATTTTACTTTTCATTATAGTTGCCCTTTGTTTCAATACACTTCTCACATTTTTGAATTAACAATTCACCTTCCCCCCAAATAGAAGTCTTGTCTGCAAAATGTGCATAAACAGTATCCTTCACTTCTTCGTCACACTTAAATTTCCTTCCTCGAAGGTCCTTCTTGAGTTTTGAGAAGAAGCAATATTCGCTGGGAGTTAGATCTGGGCTATAGAGTGGAAGGGGGATCTCCTTGGAGCCATATTTCTTCACAGTTTCCTTTGCAACAAGAGCCGTATGCACAGGCGCACACCACCACTCAGCTTTCCTCACCTTTTCTCTTTGATGTTTCACGTAGTCTGTGCAGTAGGCCAGCACAGTACTTCCCATTTACTATGGTGTTCCTTTCCTTGAAGTCAACGAAGAGTATTCCTTCACAGTTTCAAAGGATTGTGGCCATGATCTTCTTGGTTGACTGAATGACCGTGGCCTTTAGAAGCCATGCTTTGCCAGGTTTACGCCACTCCATTGATTCTCTTTTGGACAAGGGATCATAGTAGAATACAAAGTTTCTTCATCTCCTGTAACAATGGTTTACAGAACTTCTCTCTCGTTGCCTCGGCAGAGCTCCAAAAATTCCTGATAACGGATGACTCGTTGCTGCTTTTGGACTGAGGAGAGGCGTCTAGGCACCCATCTTGCACTAACCTTACTCATGTTTAAATGTTCATGAATAATTCGAAGGATTGTTGCTTTAGAAAGATTCAACCTTGCTGCTATTTCTGTAACTTTGAGCCGCCGGTCTTCCATAATTTCTCTTTCCACAATAGATGTTTTCAGGAGTGAGCTAGGGTCGTCTTGTACGCTCCTCGTCTTTAATGCTTTCTTGACCCATTCGAATAAGTTTGTCCTATTCTTTTAGTAGAATATGAATGGGATATTTCCACATATACACCATCCAATCTCTGTTTAATTTTATTTGGAGTAAGTGCTTCTTTTGTGAAGAACTTAATAACAGCTCGAAACTCCAATTTGAACATATCACAATGTTCTACACATAGCCTTCTTTATGCAACTATATCTGAACAACTGAACACAGCGGAGAGAAAGTTACAGCTGGAATTATGTACTTAACAGATAATGTATGACACCAGATAAGGGTTTTGTGAATGCGATAATTCTTATCGGCGAGGCCGGAAATTTATGGACCTACCCTGGTAAAAGTATACGCAGCAGGTTTTCTGAAATTATGCAAATTTTGCATTTGGTAGTGCTGTGTTTCGCCATCTATTTATTTCCTTCTCATGCACTCATTTTTCACCTTATGAGCGCTATCTTTACACAACCGTATACCGCCTATAAGCATCATTGCCTCTCTTAAGCAATTCATAATTCAGCACACCACTCTACCTATTTGTGAAAGGAAACACGATCGCTCTTGCTGATGTCAAAGAATTGCTTAAGACTACTTTCCCAATTTGGAATCTTAACTTCTTAAGTAGGGCTTTAATTCAATAGTCCAATTTTCAGACCGAGTAAGGTGAAATATCATAAACAGAGCGTGCTTTGCATAGCAAAGTTGAAGAGCACTTATCGTCGGACGGAGAGAAGGGGCAAACCCCCCTTTCCATCACACATAACAGGGTCGCTATTTCCATATCTCGATACACCATGGTTAACTTCAGCCTCGTGCCATTGCCTCCGACTTACATTTTAAGTAATGCAAATGACAAAAGAAAGTTACAAACCAAGTAAGTACTGGACTAAAGATGGTAATTTTAGACTTCCTAAAGAAAGTTAGGGTCCTGACTGTTACATTTTCCAAAGAACGTTTGCATCTAAAACTATTAATTAACCTCTCCTTTGTTCCTTCTTGAATTCATTTCTTTTCCTGAAGGTGTAGGTCTAAAACGAGTACTAGATACTAACAGATCAAATACAAGTTTTGAATTTAGTTACACTTACATAGCACCTACAGATGTGTAACGAGTCCGTCATGCAGGAGTTGCGTAAACTAAGAGATTTCCTTCTGTAGTAGAGTAGATATAAAAAGAACATAAACTCCTAATTATTGTCTTATTAATTAATCAAATGAAATAAGTTGTGGCATTACTGTGTGGAATTAGAACTGCAAAATTATAATTCTTGAAATATATAAGTAACATAAAAGAGAAACAACTTTTTAGCATTATTATTATTACACACACACACAAATATATATATATTCGCTGTGTCTAGTAGGTAGGATCGAAGGAGATTTGAAGAAAAATTTTAAAAATCGTTTCACTGGTTACTACCACAATAGATAGCTTCTTCATTCCTTCAGAATATGTTAAAAATAGGTAGACAGTCCAATGCTTGTGATACTAAGGTATTACTTGGACTTGAAATGGCCAGTAATGTTGTCCAGGAATCTATCTGTCATTTTATTTAACTTGCCATAAATCTACAACACGGGACCACCTATTGACTTTGACCTGGTTTGAATGCACGAACCATTGTTTTTTTTTTTTTTTTTTGAGTGGTGTTTAACGCCCGGTTTTACTACTGAGGCACCACAGGCGGCGAACCATTGGTGCAGAGGAACTCTAGATTATCGAGATCGTCTAACGTCTAATGTCTTTATATTATATTTTGGACAAGATTCCAGCAAAGGTCTATCATAGTTGACCTAATTAAAAGCAGGGCAAAGAAAAAAATCTAAAAAGATAAGGGAGACAGAATAAGACACACAGTCGGCTAAGAGCAGGAGTAGGCAACGCCGAAGCAAACTAGAGGTTTGCAGCCCGCATCGCTTCATTTCTAATTGGCGGGCAACACTCCCTCCATTGTCGTCATAACTTAACGTCATCGATTTGCGGGCATAGTTATAGCTCGGATTTGGCTCAGCGTGTCCACTTTGAATTATTGGATATGTTGGCTGATCTATAAATTATTTCCCGCATTGTTGTCAAAAATGCGATGTGATCTTCTCCTGGTAGGCTGAATTCCGTAACATACTTAACTATCCCAAAGTAATTTGAAGCATTAAAGTTGTAAAACGCCCATGTAGGTGGTGAAAATAATAAGGTTAGTATGCAAGGGGCTCCAAAACTTGTACCTTTCAGATGTATCGCCTTAAAACATTTATCAAGCTTGAAACATTGGTTCATTATTGAGTCCAGTATATCTGTTCCTATGTTAAGTTTAACTGTCGTAAAATTGTAAGCATAATGTGAAATGTCGCATTATCGAGTCAATTATTTCACGCAGTCATGAGTCATTTCACTTTAAAAATGTATATTTGTGATTCTACAAATTAAAATATTGAGGAAATTAATACATTGAATAAAATGAAATATTTTATACCGGTTATGTTGGATACCTTATATTAATGATTATACTTATTAATACGAATGCATATGTAAACCTGTATTTTGATGAAATGTGCTGCGCACCATTATATCCCAATATTATTCTTTATTAATAATTTTTGCTCTGATATTCAACAAAATATTTTATGTTCCGCTCTTACTTGCGTTCCCGGTCGATGCACTGACCAGGAAGCAGGTCTTGTTTTCCATTGAACCAAGCAGGTCTAATGTTCGCAAAACCAATGAGGTTGTCATGCTGGATGGCATGCTTCCGGCTCCTTCCTTGACACAAAGAAAAAAGACTCTGCAGGGAAGGATAGTATTGACGTTTCCACCCTTCATTCCAAATTGTTAGGTCCAGAGCCTTCTCCGTCAAGTACACCCACTAACCCAGACAAAGTGTTGTTTTGGAAAAATTTTGGTAAAGTTGTTAATTGCTTTGTACTATATTGACTTAAATGTCCCTTTTGTAATAATTTTAGATTAGGAAGGAAGTGTAGCTTTTAGGCCAATGTGTTGAATTTTTTGCAACCAAGAAACAGCATTTTTCTCAGAGCGAGAGATTTTGCAATATGCTTGTCTCTAAGTAATTATTTGCCAGGAATTTTATTAATTATTGTACAGTAAATGTGGAAAACATTTAAATTTCAAAGCTTTCAAATATTTTATAACAATTTAAATGATGTCGCTAAGCTACGCTTACTTACACTTACATGTTGTAAATGATTTTTATGTTTTGCCACAATTTTGTTGTTATTCAGAACTGAAATATATTTTACAATGCTTTATACATAAATAAGTTATTTATTGTTCAATAAATTACCTTAATTTGCCACTGTTAGAAATTATAAACCATTTTTTTTCTTTCGTATTGCAAAGTTACCTTTTTGTCCTGGGTTATATGCACTATATTTTCAAAGATGTATCTTTGGGAGAGTGTCGAATTCAGATTTTGAAATTATATAACCATAACATGGTACACTTGGAAATGTCATAATTCTGTGCTCAAGTCCCATGCCATAACGCTTGAAATATTTATTAGAATTATTGCTATTGTTTATTATTCATCATTGTGAATTCAACGCCTAGATAAACTAAAAGATTTAATTAATTACACTTTTATTTTTAATTCAAATGCGATTGTATTTTTTGATTTTATTATATTTTTACTAAAGCAATCAAACCACAAATCAGAGCTTTTAATGTTTTCAAATAATGCTTTTTTTTTAAAAAAAAAACTGTATTTGACCCTGCGAAGTTCTTTTATATAATACTACATACTTAGTATTATAAGAGTTATGTTCATTACCGAGCTTTGCAGACCATCTCCTTACTGTAAATGAACATTTAATATGCCGTCATGCTCAAATTGTGTACACTTATTGAGGAAGAGATTGATACTATTAGATTTGTCTTTGATAGCATTTAATGCACTTATTATAGCGTATAAATTGTGGCGATTCGTTTAATGACTTTTTCACACATTATAATTTGTTTATTTTACATTATCTGCATCTACAGTTAAGAACAGTATGAGCCAATCTACAGCTTCAAAACGTGTAGTTTATGAATGCGTGATATATTATAAAAAATACATTTATGGCCCTAGAATACATACTATCGGTACAACAGAAAGCTAAACGTGAGTGTAAAGTGCAGGAAAAATATGTCTATAGAAAGTATTAAAAGTTTATATGAATTATCATATTAATTTTAGCCAAACTTTGGTAAAACAAAAAAGGAGCCTTTGTTACTAATAAACAACTTTAACATACGAACATTAATGACCAGAGATGTTAAAGAGCGTCCGTAAATAAAAAATTACACAAAATACTTAATGAAGATCCCCCAATTATGCTTTCTATATACAACGTACAACTAAAAGTAATGCACAACTTTCTTACCTTGTTTTACCTGCTGAGGAATTACTGCACATTTCGCTTAAAATGGAAGCAACAATCTTGCAATGACATCTAAGCTTTGTTGAATCACTTTAACAAACATATTAATAATAAGTAACTGGTGCGATTTGACTGTACAGTTTAATTATTGTCTATATACTGCAGCTTCCCAGTCTGTTATAAATTGAATTATATGGCTTGGGACGCACCGTGCAGAAACAGGTTCCATGTGCACCTTTTCAATTAGTGGCTCTCATTGATGTCAGAATTTCTGAAAGTATTCTTAATGTTATTCGACAATTCCCTCTCACAATGATAGCGGCGGTGTTAATGCTTTCTTCCGTTAGAGCACAATGTGGAGCGCCGTGTCCACCTTCCTTTGAAATTGACCGCTTCCATTTTATCAATATTTTAAACCATCTTCCAGCTGTGCTATTGGGACGAACAAGATCTCCACAGGCTTCAGCTGAAAATTTGTTGAGACGAAAGGAGAAATTCAGAGTAGCATACTGTTCGTCAAGTGTCATCTCCGTTTCGCTGTAGGCGGGAACAGAAGAAGAAGAAAACATGTCTGAAATAGCACACCTCTCACAGGCTGAAACCGAAAGTAAGAATAATGAAACTAGTACCAAGTGTACATTATGCATTAAGTTAACAAAACGTTGTAACGTTAAATTTTAGAGAGAGAAATTACTACTGTCGTATGACTTTAAAAGAAATATATAATAGTTCTTTGTTTTGACACTCTAAGGTAGGTTCTTCCTTTTAATCAAATGCAGATTGCTAATTATACCTAAACATCTTAAATCAGGCGGTATTTTATAAAGTAATAGTATTCAAATAGATGTTTTAAACTACAAAACCAAATTAAGGTTTACACTAATTCTTGTTATAATAAACATTGTGGAACATTCTTTATTAGTAGAACAAATTGATTGTCACATGTCTGTATATTTTAGAATTATTGTTACACCTTCTTCTTTCATTAATTTTCTCAATAAACAAATTCTCATAATTATTACAATAAAAAGTTTAATATTCCTAGATTACAAGGAATTAAGACTGATAATAAATCTGAAAAACAAAACAAAGGTGGCAAAATTTCTGAAAAAGAGTTTAAGAGATATGCATCTAAACATGGGGTTCTGCATCTTAATGTAATAGTTAATAATATGGAACATAGACCAACCTCCTCCGCTACACCCGAGAAGTATCGACAAAAATATACTATTTTCAGAATATACGATATAAAAGCGCAGCGTAAACCTTCCTAGAAAATAATTTCATTTGCCTGTATCATGAAAGGTACTAGCAAATTTCTTTAAAACATATTAAAATACATTTTATTATGTCAAAGCATGCACTAGCCAGGTGGATAAATCTGTGATAACGTCAGGCAATGAATGTAATTATGCAATGAAACAAAAAGAAAAATCAGCCATAGAATAACATTAAACCTTAATAGCTCGGCACATAGTCTTTTATATAAATATTTGAACTCTGACTATGAATAGCACTGCGAGTACACATACTACATTCGCAAATAAACAAATATATTGTAAATGCTCCACGAACTGTGAAGCTCTATTCCAGAGATTGCCATGTATGAGTTAATTTACTCTAATTTTATAGTACCCTTCGTTATTCAACTGTAATTTGCATCCCTGATAGAGGTTGATTTGTTCATCTGGCTTATTTACGGAAGCTCTTTAACATCTCAGGTCATCAGCGTCCCATTCAGTTCAAGGCGTGAAACGGCCGACAAATTTTCCTCAGAGGTCTCTTTTTTCAGGCTTGAGGTTCTTTTTCGTACCGTAAATCTACGACAAGGGACTCACGGCTTTATTTCCCTTTCGAAGGAAGCCATACTTAGGATGTTTACGCCCGTAAAAAGGCATCGATCCTGTCCGGGATTGGGCTTAAGAGGTAATTATGGTTGCACTACACCACCAGGACCGACCCTGGTACAAGTAGTTTTGATCTGGGGGTTGTTCATCTCATTGCCGCTATGTTTATGGAAGACATGGATGGTTACTAGGTCTGTGGTTAGATAAAAAAATCCTATCTGTTATTCTTTATTAACAACTGGCACACTTTTAGACATCACCAATGGTTTCCTACTCTTTTGGATGAGCACTACTCCTATATTCTGGGAGGAAATCAAAAGGAACATTTCTTTCCCAATAGCGCTTTTAACTGTCAAAACACTGAAGAGTTTAAACTATCCGAGATGAAGTAAGCAAATCTCTTTTTGCTGGGGTGAAAGATGTATTACTTTTGATATGTAAGGTAAATAAGGTCTAAGAGTATTTTGAAACAAATTGTGTACTTTGGAATGCAATGGAAATCCGATACAAATTATAATTTTTGTTCAAATGAAAGTTATAGTGAAGTATCTGTTTTCATAAACATGCAATTTTCCTAACCTCAAACTTCATAACATTAAATTCTTTGTTAGTGTTAAAAAAAATATTCTTGCTTTCACAATAAGTATTTCCAAGAAAAATTGCAAATGGTGGACAAATTTTCCAAATACGATTTCTAGCCAGTAGTCTTGCTTCTTGCCTTTGACTAACCCATTTGTACATTATATTCAATATTTTTATTTATATTTTAAGTATATTCAATGAAATTTTTAAAGTTAAAAATAAACACGTGTTTTCAATTTGTTTCATTATTCTTAATCCTATTATGGACAATAAACGAACGAAAAACTCCTTCAGCAAACGAGGAATATTTTTAAATATTGATTAAATTACAATTTTATATTTGTATCTTACACAAAATATTTTTTTAGTAAATTTCGTAATTTCACAAACACTTTGAGCCGAAGGTATATATTACTTAGAGCACGATAACTGTACGTATATAATGAGGGCTATATTTTATATCGCCACCGTCTTCCTATTAATCAAAACGGTGATTTTTTGTCTTTATTCAAAATAGTATAAAGTATATATTTAACAGACTGTAAAAGACAGTAATTATCCACCAAGTGCCCAATGCTCTACTCAAACATATGCTAGGTTGTTCGCAATAGTCGGCCGGCCGGCTGCTGACTGCACACATCCCCTGATGGTAAATGGTTGAATGAGATGAAGAGTTCGACAAATTAATTAAACAATAAAAAAATTCATTTAGCTCAAATTATTTTTATATGTTTAAGCTCAGAAAAGGAGGTTAATATAGAATATATTTCCTACTCATTGATAACTAATACATATAAATGTTGAAGCGATTTGCTAGTTTTCTTACTTAAAAGTAGAATTCTCCGGCATATTTTGAACAGGAAAGCATTTTGGAAGTAATTTCACTTTTATAATGGATTGTGTTGACGCTATGATATCCTTAATAATAACTCAGGAAAGTGTTTTATATTTATTACAGTATTTGAAAATATAAAGTGCTCCCTTCACTATATGTATTCAGACATATACCTATAATCACTTCCGCAGCTCAGTATACCTGGTTACATTGTTATGTTACAGAACAATGAATTTTTAATTTTGCGATGTAGCTAACAACGTAAAACTCAATCTTCCATGGTGAAGAGTAACATTGATGACATCTCTGGGATGGTTTAGTTATTACAATGCTTTACTCTTCTGTTAACATGTGGCTTAATTTGAATATACTACCTTGCTGAATTTTGTATATGCAATCTAGCGAACCAATTAACATCTGTTCGTTCCCATAATATGTTATCATTATTTTAGATCATGAGGTACCAACAAGCATTTCAGTGTTATAACCCCGCTATTAAGTTCGTTGCTATTGTTATAGAGCCGAATAAGTATTAACAAACCTGTACAGGTAAATGAAATAAAAACATAGCAACGGCAGGCTTAGATATTAAAACATCTGGTGTGGTGAAAACTTCTGTAAACACTCATCGCAATATTACAAATGTCTTCTTGTTAACTATTCTTGTGTGATCCAAATATAAAGACCATTTCATCAGTTACAATCTATTATTCCACTTCTGTATAAAGTTATTTTTGTGAAAGAATGTTATACCTTTCATTTAACTATTTTAAGTTGTCTTCCTTTAGGTTTGTGCTGTTCAACTAGATAATGCAGTTTTTGTGAAACATTTTCACCACTTAAATATATAAATAAAAATTAGAATAAGGATGATAAAAGTGCAAATGAAAACTGTACATAAGCATTTTGCTGTTTGTTTAATGAACTATCCCAAGTTTCAGGGGGAAACGAAGAGTACTTTGTTAATCTACTAGATAATAAAACCCTGTAGCAAAGATTTCTGTGGAAAATGTACGAAGCACCAAATAAATAGGCTATCATCGACCTGGTTCATTTCTTTGGTCTTAATATTCTGTAGACAAATAAAGTTGAGGTAGTTTATGATACCATATCCGATTCAAATGAAAACTACATCCTTTCAACATTGCACTATGCCATATGCAATTGTGTACAGCATGTATTCTAGTCTAAAGTAAAAATCTCTGGCGATAAAATATACCACAATTCATTACATTTGTCAATTATAAATTCAAACATTTATCGTACTTTGCTTTCTCTGTTTGAGGTTATTTATTGAGTTTTGAAAAAACCTGAGCATTTTCGAAACTTCTAAATATAGGAAATATCGAATTTAGAAAGAATTGATTACATGAGAGATGTACAACATCAAAGTACTGTATATAACAAATTAAAAGTTTTCTACTTATAAAAATCCAAACCGGCCCATTTAAAGCCGATGCTAAACCAAAATTCATATGTAGATGTAGTGTAAAAGCAAATTATATTTTCTTATTTGTTTATGATATTCATTTAATAAAAATCTTGCTATACCCTAACATATATTTTATATTTCTGCCTGTAATACTATTATCTGTGTTGCTCAGTAGCAACATACTGCAAGAGCAAACTGACACACTGCCTCACAGTGAAGTAGAGATAGCCAGCGGGTAGAGCAAAACTCACTCCACCCGATGACCCTGCGGTTTTCGCTGGAAGTGCTATCGGGGCTAAAATCGGAATGAGAGATGGAGCAGTAGATCAAAACAGGGGCCGAACTCGCTAGACAGGGCCCTCCGTGACTCAAACTAGGGACATAGTGAATGATTAAGATCACTGACGAATATGTGCCGAGAATTTGTCCCATCTGTGAGAAGGGGAATTATGGGCACACGTACTTGCTGTGTAAAAGTACAGAACAATGGAGAGAAATGTGTCTATCACAGGCGTTTACGAGATAGAGCACAGGGAGATTGTCATGCTGGGCTCTACTGGCAGGCAAGGAAGGACATAAGAGAATAGGTAAATTTTTGTTGAAAGTGAGACAGTTCAGGTCCTGAAAAGACTGAATACCAGGAAGAGGGAGGGAACTAATTGAGTCCAGCTTTGTGTGTGTATCATTCCTAACGTAGCTTATTTCAAATTTTTTTTATATATGACTTTTTTAATTATTAAAAATGCCTTTTCTCTTTCCTTCTTTCCTTCCGTCTTTATTTATTTATTTACTTATATATTCCTTCCTTTTTTCTTCTTATATGTTTTATTTTATCCTATATTTTTATATTTTCATAATTGAATATATGCTTATTTTATATTTTATTGTGAAATACTCGTATCTACTCTGCTCTAATATCTAATATTAATCAAATAGATCTACTGTATTATAAAAGCCTATGGAAGTTGTAGTGTTGCCACTGAAATAACACTTGCTGCTGCTGCTGCTGCTGCTACTGCTACTGCTACTGCTACTGCTACTGCTACTGCTACTGCTACTACTACTACTACTACTACTACTACTACTACTACTACTACTACTACTACTACTACTACTACTACTACTGCCACCATTACTACTAAAGGACTATCCAGAGGATGCTCCGCAGTCATTTTGTATCCAAAATTTCACCAGGAGAGCGAATTCAGTAGCAGCATTGACTGAGCGCCGAGCATATAGTTATTATGTTTACTTAAGCACCAAAATAAGCACACGCTCCAGAGTTCAAACCTTAGCAACGGAGGGAGAAATTCCTGACAAAAAACAGTTTCGAAGAAAGGAAGAAATGTCAAAAACGTAGGAGTACCAACTTTCTCCTGTGGGGTACACATCACCCGAATGCGGAAGAAATTGTCGATGACCTGTTACTAGCACTGCTACTACTATTAGAGCGTACGAAAAAGGGCATTTTGAACGCAGCAATTGTTACAATAATTGGTGAGATGGAAAGCATTCAAAATCATAGCCGGGACTCGCATCATGGCTCTTTGGTTTGGGTGCTTATGCCTCAACCAATCATATTCGAATCTCCTCCATACATAATTGCAAACGTATTTCTTTAAGTATAGATTCAGAGTTTTTTTATTTCATTTTATCCAAATCACTTCTTCATTTCTAGTCTTAGCTTCTTGAATTTTAAAAAACAGGGTTTATTAAGCGAGTTGTGGCAATATTAAAATATTTTATATTTAGCAATTGATTTTCTTAAAGTTTTATTTCCATAATGTGCATCATTTCAAAATCTTTATATTCTCTTGTGCCAGATTCCGAATATATTTATTATAATTAATATGACTTTGTCTTCTATTACCAAGGAGAGTGACTCAGACGGCAAAATGCTCGAGACTCCAATTCAGGAGGCTCTGAGGCCAGTCATCCTGATAGTGGTTTTTTTGACTTGGGCGAATATTGAGATGGATCTTTCCTTTCCAAGAATTTTTCACTCTTCTTCTTTTTCCGCTTACATCTTTTCATTTAGCTGTCTTTGTTGCTCGAAAGTGCCTGGTGAGTTGGACCGGTGCTGTGATCGGCCTGGCTTGCGCTTTCGAATGTTTACTACCCCGCCTCTGGTGTGGAAGCGGCCGATCCTATTGATTGTCAACAAAAGGAACAAAAATATTTGATCTAAGGTTAGAGTCACAGGACATTATAAATTTTGGGCACGCAACAAAAATTTAAAAGAGGCTACAGATTCATAGCATTGATGAACCTTAATCAAAATCCTAGAGATAGTATAAGACCTTAAACATTATTTATACCTGATCATCAGAGCCTGGAAGTTGAGGCATTTATTTTGGTTAAAATAGGCAGGTAAAAGTGCCTTAAAATACGAAAATATATCTTAATATGAATAAAATAGGCATTTATTAAAAGTGAAAACAGGGAGCAATATCACTCATTATTAATGAAAATAGGTATTTTAGATACTTAATAATTTCTTTATCACACAATTAAAATACTTAAGCTAACTTTTCTTGGTTACAAGCAACAAGATGCTTTTTTTCAACATATCAACTGTCATAGTCAACCATTTGTCAGAGATTTTTTTTTCATTGTAGAAAAAGAACATTCTACTTTCACAGCCGGAGATTGGAGCATATTTAAAAACAAGATACTTCGGAAGAACTCATATCAATTGCAAAAGAACATTCACCTTTCAGGACATCATGGAAATGTTGATAAGAAAAAATAAAATAGTTTTGAATAGTCCTGGCGTATAAGCGACAGCTGTTCAGTGGTTTCTGGTCGAGTTCATTTTCAGTTTATGCGTTTACGATAGGGGAGTCAGGTTAGTATCTCTCTTACTTCCGTCGTCGGTCCTGGTGGTGTAGTGGTAACCATACTTACTTCCTAAACCCAAGATTGCAGGTTCAACCTCGGCCAGAATCGGCAGTAAAATTCTAAGCAGGCTAACTTCGAAAGGGAAGTAAAGCCGTAGGTCCCGTGTCGTACATTTACGGCACGAAAAAGAACCTCGAGCCTGAAAGAAGAGCCATCTGAGCAAAATATATCTGCCTTTTCAAGCCCTAAATTGAATGGGAAACTGAAAAAAGCGTCCAAAAATTAACCAAATTAATATATATATTCTGTACTGAATACATTGTAGGGGCGGTTTATTGCACAACTATACCGCTCTCATCTTTCTCGCTTACAATTGTTCGTTACATTTACGCAGCTGAGAGGTTACACTCCCCGCAAATTTCCCAGAATTGTCTAGCGCAGATCGATACAAGGTCATCCGCCAGAGCTATTCAAAATTACAGTACTTCTCTCATTTTCTCTATTTCTTGGTATTCGTATGCACGAGGTAACCTTGTATTTCTTTGACGAATTGTTCTGCTATTTAAAGATTTTAAGTAAATGGGTTGAGAACAAAGTTTTTTACTACTTGAAAAGAAATAAAAGTATAATAAGATTCTCAATAGGTATTTTTTGAGGTGGACATGCCATTTAATTTTTATAATTCTTTTCACTTTGATATATTGAAGTACTTTATGTACTTTTTAAAATTCGTAAATAATCGCAGAAAAAATCCATACAAATCCAAAACAGGCAAAAAAAAAAAAAAAGGTTTTAACTCTTAAAATAGGCTACAGAAGCCAAAATAGACATAATACAAACAAAAAAGCAAATTAAGAGCAGGTCCTACAGTTTAACTGAGCTTCAGGTAAATCACTTGTCCCTTTGCATTGTATAAAAGTATGTTAAAAACGATCATTTTCTGAAGAAAGTTCTGTTACAGTATTTAAGATTGCAGAAATGTTATGTTAATTACTTTGAAGCAAGTAATGCATATACACTAATTTATGTGCATCTGTAACATAATTATTACAATTCAATATGATGCAAAACAATGAACCTATGGTTACTTTCCCCAGTTTATATACGTGTTAGGTTAAGCAAGACACATACACAGACCCCCAAGGTGTATGCAACTCGAAATGAAGAACAATCATCGATGATCCCACACGCTTAGCACAAACTAAACCTCCCTTGCAGCAAGTTAAGTACCTGAGATGATACTGTTGGAAAGGTCAATAGCCCATTGACTCTGCACAGCTGGTGGTAATTCTCTCGAATGTTTGGGAAACCTGTTACTCTCCCACAGGGAAACCTAGTCGTTATTAAGCTTCGATTCCCAAATAATCAAATGGACTGTAGAGGTTTTCTCGAAAAGCAAGCAATTTGAATTAAGTAACAGCCTTAAGTAAACTTGCTTCAGCTGCTCTTGCTCTTTCAAATTAATTTAGTACCTGGCCTCAAAAGTGTGCAAAGTTTGCTTTTTGTTATGAAGTAATTAAAACGACTAACTAATACTTTTATAAGACATTAAAATGGAGAATTGAAAATAAACATTTAATATAAAAGATAAAACCATAATTTTATAGATATAACTTAATTTTATTAACTAATAATCTTAACATTAAATGTATCTCCTTAAAATATTCAATAGCGTACACCCTTTGACAGAGACAGAGAGAGAGAGAGAGAGAGAGAATCATCGCCAGATTTAACGTATCAATCGGAGAACTTCGAGAAGCTCATAAACGATGTATTCATAAGCACATGCAGCGAGTGCACACTGCAGTGGACGCTTTGTCTGTAAAGTAATGGTGACAAGAAAGAAAACGTTAAGATAGAGTAGTGGTTTAGATGGCATTGCTCTTCGGCGTAAACTTCTGGGTTCAAATCTTATACAACAGTTTTGTTTTTCTTTTCATTATTGTGTTCATAATTGTCTATGTAGAACATCACGTTGTCTTAATATCATATTGCATTTAATGCATCATTTGAGTTTTATGACATTACCTATGTACACAAGAAATCACAAATCAACGTATTCTTTACAAATAAATACATGAAAGTATCTTCTAAAATGAAAACAGATAGAAATAAATATATTGATGCAGTTTTTGAACCCTCAACATGTATAAATGCCCCCAATCTTCAGATTTCTACAGTAGTATGAACGAGGGGCCACAATATCCCATTCTTCTTGAATTTATACCCATAAACCATCTTTTCTTCTTCGTGCATGTGCAGGGAATGCACGTGCAGCATATTGCATTTAGATAGAACAAATATTGAAATAAATATTATAACATTCATTATAAATATAATATGTTAAAGTTAAAGATTGCTGTGTTTGGGAAACAATAATATGACTAATTTGTCATAATTTGTTATTAAGGTTTATTTAAAAAAGTGCTTCATGTCAGGAAACAAACCTGTGCTCTTAACCATGACATGACTGCACACTCTGCCACAGAGCTAACGGAACACACTAAACAGTGTCTTTAATGCATATCATAACACAACTGCTGCAATGGCTACACAGCCTTGCTGGTTATCTTGTGAACCGCGCGCTGTAACGGACAGGAATTAGAAGCATTTTGCGTTCAAGAGGGCTCATTTTTTTTCGTCAAAAAGTGTACAATAATTATGTGATTAAAATTCATAAGTAATAAGCTAATATGTGCATTTTTACAATCTTCCAGGATAGTATTTTTAAAATGGCACTGGTTATTAAACTGTGGGTTATCATACACATGTGTTGAACTATTATGGTCCGTTGACTGAAATGTTCTTTTGTTGGTAGTATTAAGATTGCTTGAATTTGTTCTTCGTTGGTATCACAAACGTTTCCACTCCATACTACGGCGTTTGCGTTCTAGCGTTTCATCCGCTGATACTACCCTGCTCAAAACTGCTGTGCCTTCATTGTTGTAGCCGGAGTAAACATTGACAGATCTCAACACGTTTGCATTGTGTTAGGTGGTAAACTCGCTTGGATCCATCTCACACAGTCTTTATGGAATCCGAAATCGTGGCTAGGACTAATCTGCAGAGAAGACGCCGGTTCGCAGTACCATCTCTCGAGTTTACTGGAGTGCTGCTCATACTTGTCCGGTCACTTTTAAACTTCTACTCAGTAAAGCACTGGCCCCATAATGTATTGAAAGCTTCAGACCAGAGAAATCGAATTAATGCCTTTGTTCTTCCTAGGAAAACATGCTTGCGGAGATGGCATATTTACATTGTCACAGCAGCAAGAGAAATGACGCGAACAAGGTCAAACTTCGGTCATATGAACACAGTAGTGCCAATTCTAAGCAAGCATGCGCAGTGTGACAAACCGAAAGAATGTTACCACGAAGTTGCACATAATATTTTACTTTTCCTCGTACACAGTATACAGATTATACATTAAAAATGTGATATTGTTGAATGTAATGCAGTAACTATGCCCAATATATGGTTACTACATATTGAAGAAAGCAACTTTAGCAAAGTACTATATCAGAAAATAAAAGAATTAAAACGTATTAAGGCAGAAACCTTTATGCTTAGCTCTCTATAGACTCTTATCGTTTAAGCTGCAAAAGGGATGGCTCGAGATTGCTGCAAACGTGTCTGCGTTTTCATCTAAGAACCCACAACTATTTCCTGAGCTTTAGATATCGAATGGTTTAGAGGTAGGGCGCATTCCTTTGGACCCAGCTTCGTGAATGGGTTCGATTTTTCAGGATGCAAAACTTTCTTTTGAGAGGGACTTCAAGCCGTCCCATCTCGTAGATTTACGCAGGTTAGGAACTTCATAGATGTTTAACATTCAACTGGTACCTTAGTTCCCTGTCAGATGTCGATGGAGGTGATGGGCTTACCACCTGTCACTCAGCCCTCTATAGGAAAATAATTGTAACTAAATTCTCCTTGGTAATCGAAATCTTCTAAGAGGCCTCTGAGCAAAATTTGTCGGCCGTTTCACGCCCTGAATTGAATGGAACGCTGATGACCTAAGATGTTAAAGAGCGTCCATAAATAAATCAATAAAAAAATCGAAATCTTCCACAATGTGGCGCCCATGTTCTAGGATGGAAAGATAGTGTCATAGATAGACATGGATAGATTTATTCATACAGGGTCATATATATCATGTTATTTCATGATAAACAGTAAATGAAGAGAGAGAGAGAGAGTAATATTTTGCTAATGGTTTGAAAATGAATGCTCTATTGATTAATTGTATTTTTATTCTTTAAATACATATTCTAGAAATATTAATGTTTGTAACATTCGTGATAATGCTAATTATAAAATAACCAAACTATTTTTAAATATCAAGGTATATAATGTAATACATGTATTTTAATGCCCTTTCATTCTAATATTCTATATACTTCTATTTTTCATTATTATAAAATATAAACTAAGTTATAAGATTTTAAAATATTCATTAAAATGCTGTTTATTTTAAAAGGAAACAGGTTCAGTTTTATTTGAAGCTAAACTATAAGTTAATATTTTATTCTAAGATGCAAGCGGAAAATATACGTGTTTAAGGTAGGCTTTGTATATAACAGGTCTGTTAAGTAAAGAGCAAGTCTTACCTTACATTTTATCATCAAACTCAAAGAGTTAATTAAGATTCATAATTATGCTATCCGTTTGCCTTAATCTGCAAAATAAGAATGCCATTAAATATTTATGATGGAATGATCTTCACCAGGGAGTAAGTGGAAAGGATAAGATTACCGAGGAGGTAATAATTTTTCATTTAAGAAAACTAACTACTTTACTAAATGTGTTATATGTTGGGGGAAAAAAATGCGATTTTTTTTTCTGGAAATCTTCTTGCGTAAGGTTATCATCGGCTGCACGTCATGAACTGCAAATACAAAATGACAACATTTAGAGG
The DNA here is from genome assembly GCA_030762175.1 of Metallyticus violacea. Lineage (NCBI taxonomy): Eukaryota > Metazoa > Arthropoda > Insecta > Mantodea > Metallyticidae > Metallyticus > Metallyticus violacea. The sequence continues at coordinate 37,505,620 of CM060832.1, forward strand.
GTTTTGATTTTACAAATATATTGTAACTGGTAAATATGTATGATCATCAATATGCTTTATTTATCTTCTCTAAAAGCTATTTTTAAGAGTTATATTTAGTACCCATCCTTCACACATTCTGTTTACGTGCTACCGGCTGTTTGGACTGTTTTGTGTTATTTGATAAATTATCTTCCATTTTTTAACTTACAATATTATTTTTATTTATGCTGTTTCTTTCCTGATCATGTGGTGTATAATCCATAGGTTTATATAACATTTTCTTTTCTATTTCTCAAGCATAAAGCTTTGATACAATTTTAATGGCTTTACAAGTCTTACTTTATAATAAATGTCAGAGCTATGGCGATGCCTAAGGGCTACATCTTTTAGAAATCAACAGGAAAATAACCTGGTACATAACATACAAACGCGCGCGCGTGTGTGTGTACTTCTTTCCATTCTCTGTATGACAAGAAATGTACTTGCTCTGTTATCAGAAATCTGCGGATTATTTAGACATTGTCAACTTAATATAATTGTGGTAAAAATAGACGGTATTGCAGGATCACAATCAGAAAGAACATAAACACTCTGGAGATTTTACGTTGACAACCACCTTTATCTTTTTCCCTTTCTATCATAATATTTTCAATTTAAATAATGATATATTACGCACAGACTTTCGTTTAAGAGCAGCATTTTTATTGTAAGAGTTCAGAAGGAATATCTGAAAGCTATGTATCATATATCTGTAAAACACAAAAAACTATTGGTTTCCTGCTAATTGAATGCTAGCCTACTGCACAAATAAGAAACTTTCTTGTAGCAACATTACAAACTGGAAAGCTTCCTGTCCCAAGCTACTTTTCCTAATGCGCCATTTTGCTAATTAGATTTTATTATAGACATCAAAATGAAGAAAATACATAGGTTTTCTAACCTTCGCAAAAATAGGTCTTTGGAAGTACTAGCCTGCAGCATGTTAGAGAGATATTGATCCTAGAATTTGAAACTGTTCTGACATCCCGCTCCCTACCGGGACATAAATGCAATATTGATTTTATATCATAATGTAACGCAAGTTAGATGGGCAAGATAATTTTGTAAAACAATTTTGTAGTATAAAGAAGAAAACTTTGTAAGAAAATGCCCGTCGGTACCCCTGTATTGCTTGGGGCGACCAAGTCTGTCCTTTACAAAGAAAACAATGAAGGCTGCCGTCAACGGACAGGACAATTAAGGTATTGTATTCCACAGTCGCGAAGCGGAGGATTGGCCCGTTACAAATTCCAAAAAGCACCGTAAGAAAGCGATGAACTTAACGGTCATATAGACGTAATATTCTTCGATAGCCAATAACATGAGTTTATGTTCGAAAGTTTTAGAGTAGCGCCGAATCATGAGCTTAAACTCTCCTATGAGAAACCAGGAATTTAAAAAAATTCAACTACCATAGATTTAGTGCTGAAGCCCCATGTGAGCTAGGGAAGCCAAGCCCCCATGGTTTAAAAATAATGTAAAAGGGGACATGCTCCGCAGTTTACACAGACTGACAGTGGGGCATTCGGAGTTGGCAGTGCAGTTTCTCATTCGTTTGCTCCGCGGCGACGCAGGCATAGACGTTCATTCTTAAGTCTTAGTTCGCTTGCTTCAGTTTCGTTCGCAGCTGGGCAATTTCGCAGTCAGGTCTACAGCTTCAATCAGACAGTTCACAGATTCTCAAATGAGCAATTCTCTCTTAATTCGCAGTTGGGCAGTCGCATTCATCTCAGTCAATTAGTTTTCAGCAATCAGTTTTGCTTCCATCTCATGCAGTTCGCGAGCCAATAACGTACGCTCCGTGATCCAGGCCGACCCGCGTCGAGGAGCATGACAGAGAGGGTCGACTAAATAAAACCATTAAGGAGTCTACGAGTCCTCGTTGATTAATTTGCTACCACTACTTTCCAATCCCCTTCCGGTGCAAGAGCAGGCACAAAACAGCAAACTCGGCCCAACCACATCGTCCATCATGATAACACAACCTCAAATTGCTGTTTACATTTATCCTTTAACAAAGTAATTTACCTTTCATCATAGTGAAATAATAATGAGGTATAATCCGATAAGACAAGGCTGGAAAAATTCATAAATAATGATTTTGATGACAAAGTTCTGTTATCTACATTCATATAAAATTAATCGGATGTAAAAGTTTATATTTTGCTATATTTGAAATATTTAGCAACATTCTTGACTGTTGATGTCGAGCTTAAGCAAAATCTTCAAATTGGAGATCGTCGTTTATCTCAGTTTGTTTATTTTTAAAAGAAAAACTATTACCTAACCCTTTCTTGTCCTTTTCTTTCTCTCCTTTCTCCAAATAGACCAGTCCTCGCAAACATGCTTCAGCGAGATGGGACAATTCCATTTGTAGTTCACCGGTAACTTCATTCAATTGTATCGTTTATTACGTCATATTGCATTGCTGCAATTCTCAACTTCGTTACATTTATTGTTGACCTATTATTATATAGAGCGTTTGAATAACAGTAGCAACGAAAAGGAGGGCAAACAAAGAAAAAATCTTATGATGCTACTTTCAAGAGTAAAGCTAAAAAAAAAAAAAAAAAATGATAACAGAAAGCAGAAAGAGAGTTCAATGTAGCTGAGAGCAACGTTCTCTAGTGGGGACAACAGAAATTGGCATTATTTGCAACTAAAGCTGGTAGGACGAAATTCACTGGTCCTCGCAAAGGAAGACATCCTAATAATGAAGAAGGTTTTGAAAAGGAGGAAGAACAGGCAACCTAGTGACACCATAAGAAATAACTGTTTCTTCTTTGACCTATGCCAACTGTCCTGGCAACAGAACGAGTGATGGATTTTGTCCTACGCGCTCCAAGATGTAACAAAAGTCCACTTATAAAGTCAAAGTTCTTAGCGTTTTATGAAGCGGACGGGTTTATCTCTAAGATGCCGTACAATAATATGCCCAAATCTTATTTTATGATTTTAAGTTTTAAATTTGGGATGCGCATTACATTTGATGACGTGTAAATACGCATTTCAAGCTGTTTTGTTAGCAGTTTATGTGTTTCCACAACTGTAAGACATACTGTGGATATTTGGAAATCTGTAGTTCAATGATTGAGATTGCCAATACTACTCAAAATTCAAAAGGCAATCTAAAGTTTTGTACTGGGTGTACCCAAGAAGAAAAAGGTAGGTTTTAAATGTTGCTTAAAGTCCAATCCAATAAGAAAATGATAATATATATAATTAGTTCAAGCTGTCCAGGCGATTGATTAACGTGTATAGTGAGATGTGACACTAGAACTATAAGAGGTATCAGGGATTAGGTAGAAAAGGTGCTCTGAAAGTTCAAGTCTAGGGTAATCTTCAATTTGCCGGAATTTTGTAATCTATCTTCATAAAAAATTTACTAAAATTAATAATAAATAACTCACACAGCAGGATATAGCTAAAATAATACGAATCAGAGGTGCAGAAAAAACATTTTAACGACCACATAAGTAGGGAAATTTTTGGTACAGATATGTCCTGCAAACGTAGCAGAAAATATTGCGCTATTTATGTAACGTTTTCAAATATTACATTTGTCTTACTTTTTTCTTCTTTGGTTGCACCAATAGCGTTCAGACAGCGATATATCCCAAGCATGTAATTATCTCAGAACTTGTAGGATAATTGTCGTTTTTGGAAGTGAATTACTGCTGATGCAACTGAGGAATCGTTGCGTGATCTCATTATACCAAATCAGAATTATACGTCTAAGTTATGAATGAGTGCGCACTGCCCATCATCCGGACAATCTACTGCTTGTAAGAGAGCCATATGCCAGATGCTATCTTCACACGGCATTAGCATGAACAGGTCCAGAACATAAAAAAATAATCTGATGAACATATGCAACTTTAACATATAGACGGCAAGTAAACGCCTGGCTTCAAGCTCCATAGAAAGAAATAAAATAAAGTGATCATGGGGCCACCATGTTTTGCGATCCTCATAACGAAGTTTCGAACCATTAACGCAAAATCTTTGCTGGTCGTTGATGAAGTCAAAGAAGAGGAGATTGAATAATGTCTTCAATAGAGTGGTTAGCTAACATCTCATTAAAGTAAATGATGTTCATCTCATTTGCCTCTATTTTAATTAATTAAAATGAAATTAGTGCTATATATAATGGCATATGTTCCCATTTCTTTGATTAAAACTATAAAAAGCACAAATGTTATAATATATTTTTATAATGTGAACTATTTAAGTAAAGTAAACACTCAAGAATTTCTTTTCCTATCTAACTTAAGAGAGTTAAGGGGGGGGGGGTTAAATCGTGCCCGTAAGATTCAAATTACTAGTTTTTCTTAAAGAATACAGATTAAGAAGTGTAAAGAAGTGGGTTGTACGTTTTCTCTTTCAATTCATTCAATTGCATCATAATAATTCTTTTCTTACATGACAATATTTAGGAAGCGGAAGGAGAGAAAAGATCGTTAGCTTGGCGAGTGTCAAGTTCAATTCCACAACATAAACACCTGCACATACAGCAATCTATATATTAGCCTGGATGGATGGATGGATGTTCTGCAGCAAAGGAGGATGCTTTCAGAACTTGAGCCTTGCCTACGGGCGGCACTATGTGGGGGCACCTCCGAGAGGAAGGATACAGGGGAAGAAAATATCTGACTTTCAATATCTACGGGCAGTGATTGCGCGGACGCAGGCGGGGTTCCTAACATGTTTCCAGATATAGTACTCCATCGTCTGTGCAGACCCCCCTCTTCGGAAGGTCTGTTTCATTGCAGACACCAGGGCACAAAACCTGTACAAAGCGCAAGCCACCACTACACCGCACCAGCCCACCTCATCTTGACACTTTTGTAGCAAAACCAAAAGAATGAAATAATACGAAATAGAGAGTGACAAATTCGTGAAACATAAATATCCATCCCAGCATTAGCATAAGTGTCAGGGGAATTCACAGAAAACTCTAGGTCAGAAATTGAACCCGGAACTTCCTAAATGCGAGCCTCAAACCCGTCATAATGTAAAATCTGCTCCTAGCAGTGTGACGTCACAGCAGTAGTGCTTCCTTAGTAATGTGACGAGCGCTTTTGCGTGGAGACATTCAAGCACGTTTAGAAATATGTGTATGTTAATAAGAACACACATAATTGTTGCACCTATTTTGTTTACAATTACATTACAATAAAACTTTCCTCTGTATGTCATAAGTTTATGATGCGGACCCATATAAATATGCGGGAACATGGCAAACTGTAAATGAAACAGAAATCTGTAGATACGGTGTGTGCACTCGGCTTTTGAAAATGTGATTGGATTTGTGCTCTCGTGCACAAAAAATACTTCTGCAATTCTTTAATTTTTTTTAATTCTTAAACAAATATATTAACATGAAGCAAAATCCTCTAACTAAAGTATAATTTCTACGGCTTTTGGTCTCTGTTTCCTTTGGAAGGCGAAACTGTTGTCAAATAGAAGGATTGCTTCCGATAAAATAGAAGGACACATATTAAGTTAATTTTGGACTTTCTTTGTAAAAAAAATATTGTTTTAATCCCCAGTAGCAGTATTTTCATGAATTACAAAACGACCACCAAAACACTTAATGCATACAACTGCAGTTGTTACCGGTAACAAAATTTCTCCATGTATACTCTTAATCTACAACTGTCTTCTAGTTTCGTCTTTAGGAAACATGAAAATAGTAGACGTTTTCTGTTAATTGTAATATGATACACATCCTGGCACAATACATTCGTGGCATAAAATGTTAATTATATCATTACCATATTCTAAGAGAGCAGTAGCAAAGTTATTAATAATATTTATTAACAAAACGATTATAAAATAAACGTTATCACTATCGAATACTAGGAACGATAAATTAATTAAAATAATGCTTTAATATTAGTTATTAATTCCTTAAACATTAATTCCTTAAACATTAATAACTATCACAGTTCTATATCATTTAAAATAACAGAGAATTTATTTTTTACGTTAAACTGAAATATAAAAATATAGAAGCATTAATTCATATACTGGCTAAATACATAGTACTTACAAAACGTATTGTTAAGGTTATTAAGCTATATTGCAACAATATTAATAGTGTTAGTAGATGTGATCTTTGAAGCAGGCTTAATAGACTTAAGTCTAAAAACTCATCTTATTTAACAATTTGAATATCTAGTTTTACCGTTAACACAACTGCATAAACCGCCACGGGTGGCCGAGGTCATTAAGGCGCGGAGTCGTGAGCGAGAGATCTGGGGTTCGAACCCCACCAGGACCGTCCTCCCTGATTCAGGTTTTTTTCTGGTTTTCCTCAGTCCTCATAAATGGCAAAAGCCGGGGAGGTATCCTAAACTTAGACCTGGAATGCCTCCTTCGTTTCCCAATTTATAATCTCATGCATCATCAGTGTTCACCGCCTGTGGTGCCTCAGTAGTAAAAACGGGTGTTAAACACTAATTAAAACTGTATAAAGTATAGAGCTAGACTATAAGTGAACGCACTTAAGAATCGCACTATACAAGCACAGCGAACGAAATTTTAATATTGCATATATAACATACAGCAAAGAATTCCAGCTACTAGCTGTCAAACTCACCGCTGCACTGCTCCAAGATGTTCCGTGAATTATTAGCTTGACGCCATAATTAAAGAGAATTTACTGAATTAGCTTTACATATTTAAAAGACATGGCTTTTCTCTGGATGAATATTGACATTTGCAAATTGTAAACAAAAGGTTTACTCTTCCTCTTAAAGGATTAAATCAAAAGTAAGCCTTTAGATTTCACCGTCTTCTTTTGCTCTTTCGTTGCATTATTAACGTGTTGATAAGAAAAGAAGATCCATTATGCTACATAAGCTATTCTCTTTAATGTGGCTGAGCTACCGTCTCTTCTATGTTGACAAAGGGCTTACTCTTCCTTGAAAGCTTTCTTGCTTTTAATCTGCACCCCCAGTATCTAAGCAGTGGGTCATGAAAAATGAACAGAATATACCACAGTGTTTTACGACATTAAGCTGAATAACAGCACACTGGTAATTCAATGACAATGCAAAACGTAAGAAGAACGCCTAGAGAAATATTTATTTTTATACTGAGCTTAATGAAGTATTAAAATTTAAAGTTGTTTTGCATATTATCATTTACTTAAAAAACATAGTTTATGTCTGAGAAAATGTTGTTTATTAGGTTTGTATTCAGCGTTTGTGCAACGGCATATGTACGAACATTACATTCCATTTCTTTAGGCATAGGTCGATTCTTTAGATACATCAGAGGAAAGTAGACAAAAGAGGTGTTGAAATGCAACACCTTGATTATTGCTGTCATATCAAATTGTTACACTATGTTAGAAACTACTCTATTGTAGCAATTTCAGTTTGTAGCTCAGGCAGTTTGGTATATTTGTTTATATCTAAATTTAAAATTTTGTGTAAATTCTACTATTAAGTAGATGCATTTAGTTACAAATCGATAAAAAACATGTTTCTAGATTCACAAAATTTTGCATTCCATTTTGTTTTAAAGGGAGTAGCATAATTAGATAAAACGGGGTAATAAATGATTTTCCGTCTTTATCTAAGCGATAAGTTCTCTTTGTCATGGTTTCTAAACACAAAAGAAGGAAACTAAACAGCCAAGGTCTGTAGTGACGAAAAGAATGATGGGTTATCTCCTAAACCCGGAAGTTCAGGCATTTATTTTGGTTAAAGTAGGCAGGCAAAAAGGAATTTAAAATTCTGAAAATAGACACTAATATAATTGTAAATATGCATTTATTAAAGGTGAAAACAGACAGTAATATAAATCATTATTAAAGAAAAAATGCTTTTCAGAATCATTATTAATGAAAAATGCATTTCAGATACTGAATAATTTCTTTATCACACAATTAAAGTAAGAGTGCTTAAGTTTACTTATCCAGGTAACAAGCAACAAGAACATTTTTTTTCTTCAAGGTATCAACTGCTATAATCAGCCGCTTGTAAGATAGAACCTTTTGCATCATGGAAAAAGAACGTTCTACTTACGCTAGAGTGATTTTAGCATATTTTAAACAATCTATTTCGGAAGGACTCACACCAGTTGCAACAGAACGTTCACCTTTCAGGACATCATGGAAATGCTGATCAAGACAAAGTAAAGTACATTTGAATAGTCCTGGCCAATGAGCAAAATATGCGCAATGGTTTCTAGTCGAGTTCCTTTTTTGTTTATGAGTTTGTAGGGGAATCAGGTTAGTATCTCTCTTACCTCCATACAGAACACATTGCCGGGACGGTTTATTGTACAGCTGTACCGCTCTCATCTTTCTCGCTTGCAATTGTTCGCTATATTTCTACAACTGAAAAGTTAACCCCGAACAATTCCTAAATTGTCTATCGCAGATCGATACAAGGTCATTCGCCAGGACTATTCAAAACTACAGTGCTTCTCTCATTCTCTATTTCCTGGTATTTGTATGCCCGAAGAAACTGTGCGTTCCTTTCACTAATGAAGGTTCTGTTATTTAAAGAGCTTAAGTGTATGTGTCGAGGAGAAAATTTTGACTGTTTTAAAATAAATAAAGTATAACAATGCCATTTAAGTTTACTTTTTTTTAAGTTCGACATATTAAAAATTTTATGTGCTTTTTAAAATGCGTAATAATCGTAGAAAAAAGATATAATGATCCAAAATCAGGCAAAAAAATAATAAACCTTAAAATAGGCCAAGCCAATATAGGCAAAAAAAAAACTGGACCTACCGGCCCCAAATGTACTGAAATATGTTCATTTCTATCTGACTCTTAAATATATCCACCCAGATAGAAACAGCATTTTGCCTAACTTAGGGGCTCTGTGCTTATTTCTTTCTTCTGCAATAAACAGCTCTTGACGCTAGAGTTAAGAAAGTGCTAGTAGGGACAACTTGCAAGTAAAAAATCGTAAATAAGCTACATTTTTTATTATTATATAATTCGTACTCTTCAAGGTTCGCGGATCCAAAGCCGGCAGTGGTTTTTCGGGACGTGAAAACCTTGAACACAAGTACTCCATGGGTGTTGTATCGTAAAGAAGTTCATAGTTAAAAAAAAAGGAGATCTCTGGTAGAGGTAGATATAAATACTACCAGGTAAATATTTATACAGAAGAACGGGTATATTCAGTTTAGACACTAAACTAAACAGAGAGCATTTAGCTAATAGCTAATAAAAAGTTTGGATCTTTTAAAACAATTACAATTATGTCCTTCTGAACAATAACTTTAATACTATATCATGGAGCGTCGCTGCACTGCAGAAATTCGTACAACGGAATTCTAATGCATTCATTAACATTTAGTGAATATACTGTATATTCGTTACTTATTTCCTTACGTTTTTAAAACATTAGTTTAAGGCAAGTCAAACTTCCTTCAACGTCCATACTTCGCCTTGAGCTGTCTCAGGAACAATTAAAATTTCACTACAATACCTAGTAAAGCTACCTAATCCCTCAGGGATGAAAGTTTCACTAACTTCTGCAAGCTCTGCTGTGGTTGTCTCGATTTCCCTACATTAGTGCTCGATATACCTCCTACTATTGTGCTTTAATGTCAAGGGAGGAATATGAAGTTGGGTCTGTTGGACTGTATACTGGGCATATTGCAAACGTTTGTTTTTTGTTCAAGATATGCTATAATATCTGGAAATAGCAATTTATTGCGTTAATGAACATATTCCTAAAACTATGTTAAATATCCCGATAAAGGGACGACAAATATAAAAACAAAACTTTATTTCACCTAAACATTTTTGAGAAATAATATAAATAAATGATTTTAATAACTTGTTAAAATGTATTTTGGTATTTTTCTGTACTTTATTTCATAAGTCAGAATTAAAATGCCTACTAGTATTTTAATTCAGAAAAATAAGAGAAGAAAAAACAAGAATAAATTTGTGCCGTTTTTGCGTGCAGTTCTTCCTTCCAGAGGCTTCTTTCCTTTAACTTATGCCTTATTCTCCTTCCTTATGCCACATTTTGTATCCAATGAAACAAGTCGTATGTCAATGAAGCGGAAACATGTATGGTGGAGAACTAACCAGATTCTCGGTTTTTTTTCCCTCAAAACGCAACTTAAGAGGTGGGATGTAGATTTTCGACTTCTGAATTCTATGGTTACATCTGATTTCTTCTGTTTTGTGTGAACCATTGGCCCAGGTGGAATGTGTTTGTAAAAAAAAAAAATTATGGGAAAGGTTTTAAAGGTGTTAGTTGTAATTTGTGTATTTTTTCTATCCAAGGAATATACATTGGTAAGCCAAGGCATTAAGTAATGAAAATTAGGCACAGCATTTTATATTTTATTTCTTTTAAAACGGAATATTTTATTATATACTTATACATGTCATTTCTTTGTAAATATTTAATTGATTATTATGTACTAAATATGACCAACTTTGAAAGATTTATGACTTAATATTTTAAGATTCAATTTAGCTTCTCAATGCTTTAATTGTGTTTTAAAGATCTCATTGGAGTGTTGGTGTTATTCGTTTATCTCATTTGTATGTTAAAGCTATTTGCTGTTTGTTATAGTTTTCTTACCATGCTAAATGGGAGTTTATTTTAAATGTGTGTTGTACATATAGTTTTATTGATCAGCAAATTATGTTGAAATATTCATTGGGGATTTCCTTAAGCCTATTCCTAAAATTAAATCTTGCTTCACATTAATGGGAGAGTGTCGAACTCAAGTAATCAGGTTATTCACTAGAAATATTCTTGCAATACGTGAAACATACATCAATGAGGTAATGTGATGTAAACATTGGTATCTCAATGTCGGAAGGCGAGATAGCAATGTTGCCATGCATGTGCATATGACTCGGTCCCCGTACAGGCTACTAATACAGTTAACAAATATTTATATTGCGAATTACGTCGTTACTGACATTTCGGGACATTAAATTTTGATGCATGCTGGTTAGCGAGAATCACCAGCGTAGGTTGACGTTAACTTGTGACTTATAGCTCTGTGAATTAAATACGCAGAAATCGAAGTGTACGTAAGCTTTTGCACAGTGTGAATTGGACTTAAAACACTTTTACTAATGATGAAAAAATATGATTTTGCTAGTCATATGAGAAATTAAGTGTAGACCTGTATTCCAGGTAATAAAACATACATTAGGATGTAAAATTATCGCAGCTGCCTTGCTTGTTTCATCGAGGCCAATTCTTTTAAGAGAACCAACATGCTTGTATTTGGAAAAATCGTTGTAAATTCCAGGTTCGTATAAAGCCATTGCTTAAGTCACTACTTTCCTTTCTAAATGAAATACCTCTAGCTTGGAAATGTTTATATTTTTAAACACATGAATATAACTGCTATTGATGAGTCTAACCCAGTACAACGGCTACGAAAGAGCACATTAAACCAATATTAGTAATTCATTGAAAAACTAACGTACAAAATTTGTGTCAAAATTGTGTATTTGTTTATGAAAGTAATATATTACTTAAAAAAATAAGTGAAAATATAAATACAGGATGTGTCTAAAATTACTGTCACAGAGTTTAAAACTGTTAAATTAAACGTTTAGGTTATTTCTCCTAAAATAAAAACTATGAAAGTTTATATACACATTACAAATATATTTTATGATGGGTCGTATATCGTATATGTCTAAATATGATATATAATTTCAAAGAGGAACAAATAATAATAAAAAACCGACAATATTAGTAACAAATAAATAAACATTAAAATATGAAGAACGGTATTTATAGATATATGAGTTGAAATATATTACGTATTATTTATAATTATACTAGTTACTACGTTCTAACCAGAAAATAAATTGCCTCAAGTTTCGCGTACTTTGGATAGGAAAATGCCCATATTCAACCAATTAGTATGGTTTTCAAACAGATCTCAGCATGCCTATCAACCTCTAATTGGCTTAAACGTTTTCAGGGAATACCCTTTTCATCAAGTATTCCAGTGGGTACATTCTGCCAGAATATGTACTCATTCCTCCTCCCCTCCAAAAAGAGGAAGATGCTCCTATCAGAACTATTAGTTATTTTTCGAGCCTTCCAACCTCCCAGTCTAAACCAGGCCATTCCTGATCTTGCCTTTCTCCCTAGAACAAGCATGTACACCTTTAAAACATAATAGAATTATTTTCTATCATAATAAAAGTATAAATCTTCTTTTAAGACTCATAACATTTCCTTAGCAATATCAGCTACATCACATTAAAACTCTCCAAAGAATAAGTATGTATTTATTTTTTTTATTTTAAAATAGCTTCTTTGATTTTTCTGAAATTTGGTGCAAATATTGCCAACATATTTATCTCCTCACACAAACATTTTCGTTAGATGACAATATAAGTTTCGAAGCCAGTTTTACGTGGGAACGAGCAAGTGCCTTTGCCATATACAAAAAATTGGTAGCGAACAAAGAAGTCTGTAAGTGATATTATGGATTGGACTGGTTAGAAAAGGTACAAAACTTCGGTTCTTTCAAACAAGTTTAAACAATTTCTAAGTACTAAGAAAGAAGTTTCTGCAAAGATGAAAGATCTTCTATTATATTAAAGTTCACGAATGCAAAATATCATAAATAAAAAATTAATCCTTTACAAGTGACTTAATTTTGCGTACAAACTTGTGCACGAAGTAAAATTATACAAAGACCTTAGACCCTATAAAGCAAAACTTCCCTTTGTGTTTATTGGTAATGATAATCTTGTAAGCATGCTGACTCCTGATACCCAAGTCTTTTGTGAAGAATTGCTGCATCACACTTGAATATTTTTCAGACTTATAACATTTCACTTCTTATAACACTGTTCTACAAAACAGTTTTTTCTTGGTTTTTAATTTTCCACCTGATATATATATATATATATATATATATATATATAATTATCATATATAATGAATGCCCTGAATTCAAATATGTTATATGTTATCAGTTTTACTCTATTGGACTATTGATGTTATTTTAAACAAAATAACATCAAATATAATAATGCACTTGTATCTTTGATGAAATATTAAGTTTCAATGCATGCAGCTAAGACAAAACTATTTTCGTAGTTTTCATTTTAACTAAAATATTAATAAATTTATTGAAAAGAAATAATCACTAACATCCAAACATTTTTTTCATTATTAGGGAGAAGAGATGTTAATTTTTTTCGAAGTTCTGATATATGTCCTTCACTAGTATTCCTTTTCAAACACCAACAGCATTCAGTTATCACGGATACATCCCAGTGGTCTTGATAGTGGTTTCCATTGTTTCAATGTCTTTATGAAACTGCTCACTTTGTTTTTCACTCATTGCACCAAGATTCCTCAATAATTGAAGTGCAACAATGTTTTTATTTATTTCTCGACCAGTTTAGAGTTTATACTTACATCGTTTTCACGGACAGTTGACATTGGTAGTAAGTGGGCGAAAATGGTGTTTCTTCAATTTAATTTATTCATAATTTAATTTTGTGCAAATTTTAAACGTAATTTAGCCTCTATATATACCGTTTTCTATAAGAAAGCTAGAAAGTAAGGTAAAACAATTGAGTAAATCAATTAAATAAACATATTACGTTAAAAATCAAATTAATGTTCCCCGTGTGTGAAAAGGAAGAAAACATTTAAGGGAATGATTGGTAAAAAAAAAAAAAACAAACAAACAAACAAACAAACAAAAAACGGTGGCCATCAAGCCCAATGTTACTTCTACAGAAAGCCGACGATAATCCTTGAATTATTCATTGAAACGCCGGGCCCTGGCCATACCAAAACAAATCAAATCCATGTGATTGTTTTTTTGTATTAACATTGATATGCTCATCTTAAATGTCTGTTGAGGAAGCAGGGTAGAGGGTCAAATATTAGGGAGGAACTTAATTTTTTTCCTATACTGTACTTTCAGCCTTCTAAGGTCTTTTTCAAATCCTCAATATCTATCTATATAAGGTTCAGATTTCTCTCACACATTTTTAAGGCCAGCCTCAGTTTCACAAGCTAAAATCCTGCACTTTTTATTTATGATATCACTTTCAGTTACATATTATCCATATTTCTAGGACATAAACATTATGAGGTACAATGGAATTCATCTAAATAATGAGCAAAAGTATTTAGATAAAACGATGCCGAGGTTGAAAATGCAATCATATGATCTATCTGCAGGCCAACAAGATCCCCTAAACGCAACCATTTGATTGTTCCGCATTAACCCTCCGCTTTCTCAATCGAGTGCTTCATGTTTGGGCAGGTAACTGAATCTGTCCTTTCTGCCTGACTTACTTGCGCTATAGCAAACACAAGCTCATGTTCTGATTGGTCCGACAGCCTGCTCTTCACCCTAAATAAAATGGATGGCGAACAGCCTCGTGAGATCATTATGATATTAATTGATATGCTAATAGCTTGAGCTTTGTAATTATAAAGAAGACGCTGTATGTCTTACTTGTATGCTTACACAACGGTAGCAAACTAAACCACGGACAATTATATTATGCGTAGATTACTTTATTAGCAAAAAAGCAAGAAACGTTGTACTCATTTCTGCATAAACACCCAATTTAAGCACCTATATCATAACTGGAAGCGACTATAAACACTTTAAATATTACATTATATATCAATATAATTTCTAACTTAATTCATAGACGCAAGATCGCGGTTCAAACCCGGCCGGGGTCAATGGATTTTTTTCGGGCGTAAAATTCCTATGTACGGCTTCCTTCAGAAAGTAAGTAAAGCTGTGGGTTACGCGCCGTAGATTTACGATACATAAAAGAACCTCAAGGCTGAAAGAAGAGGCCTCTGAGCAAACTTTATCGGCCATTTTACGCCCTGAATTGAATAGGACGCTGATGACCTGAGATGCTAAAAAGAGCCCGTACATAAAAGAAATAAAAATAATTAAACATTTAAAAAATCAGATGTGTCATGTGTAAAATATATGGCGATATTCGGCTAATACGGGTCATATCTTGCTATAACAACGTGTTTTGAAGTTGAAATATCATTACTATCATTATAATATTTATTATTATTAGGACACTCACGATTTGTATTGCTGTTTACTACTTAACTATCTAAAATAGTAACGGATGCAAATGAAAAACTAAATTCCAGAAATATGGGCACACCATTTAATGTTAAATCAGTATAAAGCCTTTTGGTGAAATATTAGTTCTATTAAATTGTCTTATTGCATTTCATTTAATTTCACGTCAATCTGGGTTTGCGAAACATTCCGTTCAAAATTGACATGGAATTAAATTTGGGGGAAAAAAAAAAAAAAAAAAAAAAAAACAGGATTGCAAAAACAACCGACATTTTAGTTCAGCTAGGAGGGAGGTCTTAGAAGTAGAGACATTTGACAAAAATATAAGCAAGGACAGAGACTTTCAAATAAATAAGACATGGAATCCGTTACTTGTTCAAAAACAATGCCTGCCAGAACTCCTACCCCTCTCACTTCTAACCGTTCTGTCTCTCTGTATCACCACACACTTTCAGTGCACTGACTATGCTGACCGCAGAACTAGCAAAAGCTTTCGTTTAAATATTTAAATTTAATTCTAAACCAACTACCACAGTAAAGTAGGATTTTAATTACAGCGCCATCCGCGAAAGCTAGGGTCATAAATTGAGTTTTGGTTTTATCAGATATTACGATAATACGATACTACATAGTTAGTAGCATATTATGTCTATATATCTATATATATATTATTTGTATGTTTGAAACATTTTAATGGAGTTAAATGACAATTAAAATATGACTGGCATTCAACTGCACAACACGCACTCTTTATTTTCTTTTGTCATTTGTCGTAATTTGCACATTTTTAACTTTAGGTTCCCTTTTCTTAAAAAACTATGTAAGATATAAAAACTTGTTGTGTATATGCAAAGCACAGTGCTATATATATATATATATATATATATATATATATATATATATATATATATTAAAAAACTTTTAATATATGCATGAAATTTCTGAAAGAAAAGAAACTAAATATGGTTTGGAATTTGCATTAAATGATACACTATATACAAATATTTTACCAGCAATGCTATATATTTGCAAACGGATTTCAAAATTTGAGGAAGCTAAGATTAACAGTTTGTGAGAAAAGTACACAGAAAGTAGTCAAACTGTTATAAAATAATTGTTCTTTTTATTAAATGATTATAAAATGATAAAAATTAAGGTAGCGAAAATATAAAAACAGTTTATAATTAAGAAATAATTGCTTAATCAGTGTTAAATTTTTCTTTTGAATAGATAGCACAACTTTTTAAAAAACTCAGCTAATATTCTGTTAAGGCTAAGCAAGAAAATTTCCATTATGTCTGGACCAAGTGTCCTTAAGAATGTCCTGATCCAAACATGTTAAAACTGGCTTCATTGAGCTAAATATGAAATTCTAATGAAAACGTCACATGAGGATATATTGTGCTTATGGAGGACTATCGTTTATCCTGATGTAAAATATGTTCATAAAAATAAAATCGCTCTCTGACTAAGCACAAGACGGTCTATGTTTCTGTTATAAATATTAATTAAGCAATTATAATAATTAATTATTTATTAAATCTTAAATTATTTTGTAAACTGAATATTTTAAGTAAGTATAGTTAACACGAAATACGTATTATAGTAGCGATGAAATTAGGCGAGCGAATGTTTAATCACTGTTTAAAATTTGTCTCTAAATAGAATTGTAACCCAAAAGTGAGCCTTGACTTCCGCAGAGAGAAAGTTTGGTAAAAATGTTGACATGTATGAGTGATGATGCAACCTTTGTTTCTATCATGTTACGTTTTCCACGAATCAAAATGAAAACGAACTGATAGATGGCGCTTCGCCTAGAAATATTTTTAATTGATATTAAGGATGAAATCAAATCGTCATGTTCATGAAGTGGTTGGAACATTCTCTTTCTATAATAAAATATTATCTGCCACACCCCAAGCAAATGACTCCCTTCCCTTATGTTACAAACAACTATATATTTTTCCCGCCTCCATTTTTTAAATTTCCTGTAATATTTCAAGGTACTCCTGTCTTGTAAACTACTCGATATTTCTTGCTTTCCAATATCATTTATCCTTTGCTTCACTTTATTCCATAGCCCTTATATATTCTTTAACTCTTGTTCCTCCACATCACCTATTCCAATCTCTTGCATTATTCTCCTTAGTTGAATTAACCAACTTCTTTCCCCATTATCTTTTTCTTGTATCTGTAAATGGTCTTCTTTGACTATGTGTCCTTCTCTTGATGCCATCTTAGGCCAATATTTCAAAATACGTTTAACTACCATGCTTCTCCTGCCAACTCTTTCCAATTCTACGAATGCTGCCTCGTGAAATTGCCCTCGGATCCCACAAGCGGATTAAGTGAAAAAGGAAAAGTGCCGATTTTGTGGAGAAATAGAGAAGGATTTTCATTGTATAGTTGAATGTTCACAAACTAAAGAATGAAGAGAACAAGTATAGATTAAAAAATAGGACAAAGTAGCAATTGTGATGCTAAATATTTTTGGAACTGGTAACAAGGAGTTTTTGAGAAAATTTGGTGATTATTTTGGGAAGGTAAGAGAAAATTGGTGGAAAAGAGTGATTAGGGTTAAGGAAGTATATATTTATGGGAATAATGAAGGAACTAAGCAAAGTAGGATCCTATACATATATAACCAGGGTGTTGAGTATATAATCTTTCAAAAATATGTTCTCTAGGGACAATGGTAAAAGTGTAAAAGATGTGCTAAACTTCTTGTAATGACATACTGAAATAAATATTTTATTCTATTCTACAATAAAATATTTGTTATAAATCTTGCACATTCACATGAATGCAAATTATATTTACGACTTGAGAAGTGTACTATAAAATAAACCTCGCTGCTATATCTGTCCCTCTTAGCTACCATACACACTGCAGTTATATGAATTGGGAACAACAGATAAAATGGTTATCTGAAATTGAATACTGTTCTTGGGACTAATATCTTGTATTTGAACTTTTTGAAAAAGCATGCGCTACAAAAAGGAATGATCCTGCTGCAGCAGTGTCAGAAACAGTGTTATATTTGTTGCTCAAAGAGAGGAACTGTTATAGCCCTAACAAGTTCTCGTCATTAAAAAGGAGTGTAATAGGATAAACAGAAATTATTCAGTAAGATAAAGTGAATTCAAGTGCATGTATTAAATGTTTAACAAAGTCCCTTAGAGATAAAAGAAATAACATTTGCAATGAACGAATGTGCAGAATCTTTTTCAGAAGGATATAATGCGCTGATATCCCAAATATCACTTCACTTCCGCTAATCGCAAGTCTTACAATTGTGCTGAATTCACCAACTCCAGTGACTTGCTGCCTACAAGGTCAGTTATGTAGGAATAGATCTCATTTATCTTGTACTGCAAGTAGAATTTTATTTGAAAGTAACTTAAAAAATGGAAAATCAACTCATTAAAGTTTATCGAATTCAAAGTGAAAACCGAGCCTATGTGAATAAAATGAATTGTTAGGTAATAAATCATTTTATTTTCGTAAAAATTTTCTTGACATAGAAATTGACAATTATTAAAACATAGTATACCTTTATTTATATTCTCCACTTATTTACAATTATTCTTATTGTACTAGTATGCATTTCATATCCCATGTTTCGTAGATATAGAGAAAGCAAAACAAAATATGAATTAAATACTGAACGTTTATATGTTTAAGCTTTATAAATTCACAATATATCAAAATAAACATAATAATTCCCAAAGCATATTAAAGGATACTCAATATAGCATGTAACGTTGATTCTAAAACTATCGATCTTTATATATAGATTACAATTTTTTTGATTTGAATTGTTCGGTATTAAATCTGACCTGCATTTTTATTATAATTGAGTTATTATGGCATTGGCCATCCTGGAAGGCAGTTAGTGTTTCCAACACTACAGTCACAGATTTCAAAATTCCGGCAAATTTGCATGCATGAACGCTAAAGCAGATGAATCAAAGGAATGATAAAATGGTAAACACATAAAATATTTATATTTATGATGTTGTGTATTACCCTCGCTAACCTTTCTTTCATGGGACATCACCACATTTAGTGTAATACCCTCTTCTTTCAAGTTTGGGGTTCTTTATCGTGCCGTAAATGTATGACATGGGGCCCACGGTTTTACTTTCCTTCCGAAGGAGATCATACTTAAGATATTTTCGACCGAAAAAATTCTGGCCGGGATCGAACCCGCGATCTTGGGTTTAGGAGGCACCAGTACACCACCAGGACCGACCCGCTGGAAGATGACCGAATGGAATGCACCGTGTAATGATTAAGTTTCTTATTCTCAGATAAACTTACCTTCCTATTTCCATTTGTTAATTTCTTTCGTCTACATGCATATCTTTAACTCTTATTGCTACACTGTAACGAGTATGCTGGCGGTTTGGATCACAGGTTTTCAAAAGGGAGCATATCGATCGTTTGCTGTTTTATATTTAATACAGAATGATCAAATACTACTGTCAATCTTTCTTTTTATAGATAAACGTTTGTATAACAGCATAAATTTAGCGCCTTTTGTACCATAGCAGTAAAAGAGATGATAAACACTATAAAAGTGCAATCAATGAAAATATACAGAGCATCTTAATTAACCGTCTGCCTTTGTGGTGCTTATGTTTGTTTCTTAAGTTTGCTCTATTCCAATCGGTTCATGCAAAAATGTTCTTTTAATTGTTTGGTTGTTCCACAGAAAATATGAAAATAATATATTTAAAATAATTATTACAAGTTGCACCAAAAATAGTATTGATTTGGACAATTTTATAACTTAAAATTCTGACCAAAGTTTGAGATGGACAAAATGGAAAATTTGTTATTCGTTTTATTAATACTGGGAATAAGAAGGGTCCGATAGAAATATTGCAGTCAATATATAAAGACAAAGAAAGTCAGAAGGAGTAAAATGTAATAACCAAATGATTGAGCTCCAAAATGTAATGATACAAACAGTAGCTAACTGACAAATGTTAAAGCATGAAGTACTGTATTTCGATTCCCACTAGAACCGTCCTCACTGACTGAGTTCCCCCCCCCCCCAAGTTTTCCTTATTTCTCATCAATGGCAAATGCCATGGAGGTACGCTGGGACGCTTATTTTCCAATAAAGAAAAAATAATTTTCCAATTTATCATTTCATCTCAAGCATCAACATGCTTCAGTACGTAAAGGATGTTAAAAACAATGAGAAAATACTTAAATTATGTGAACAAAATTGTAAATATGGTGCTCCTTTTCTTGTCTATGGCGCGACAGCACTTTTTGGTCCTTGGGCTGGCGAAGCGACCTCTGCGTTCTTTAATTACGTTTGCGACAAATTTATTATTAGATGGCTATATTGTAGGAGGGCATATCGGCACCAGTCGTTTGTTTATCACACACGGTTCTTGAGATCGAAGAACGCCACTAGGCAGCTACCAAATTTTTCCCATCAACCTTCTAACTTAGCAGGTAATCAGGGATCTACCGAACAGAGTCAGCAACGCTAGCCGCTAGACCAAGCAGGCGGCCAAATACGGTGATGTACAACAACTTCATGCTAAAACAGTTTTAAACTATTATCATTATTAAAGTAATTATCTGCGATTTCCAATTGCAAAGAAATATAACATTAAAGCAGTACGTAGTTCATACGAGAATAGTCCCTTAGATTTTCCAAAGTAACATTCTAACAAAGTAGTCAAGATGTTATTTTTCTTCTGAATTAAAACAAAACGTTTGGAGCATTTCCCTTAATTACTTTGCTGTGCGGAGCAATAAAACTGCCCAAGAGCGAATAATCTACGTAACCAGGTGTACAGCTATCATTTTCAGGTTTAGAGACGGGAGTAGTTCTCGTATCAGTAAGTACGTTATCATCTGTTTTATGATTCTCTTCTCCTCGTGCGAGAGACAGTTAACCCGTAACAGCTTAAAGAGATCCTGTGCTCCCTGGCTCTCCGGATGATTACAGCCACTGGCAGTTTTATTGCTGAAATTGAGCTTTATTTTAACACAAGTTTCGGACGCGAGAGGAAAACGTTAAAGCGAAGTGTATGCCATATATAACAAAACCATTAACAGTGCACCTTCCTTGGGGATTGTAAAATGTGTCGTCGTAATAGTTAATTTGTGACGCACAACGAATATGCATCAGCTATGAGATTTCTAGTGGAAATGAAATATTTCTATAGAACCCGCTAGCTTTTGAGAGTGGTACAAATTGTATTGGTGGCAGAAATTCATACTTTTTATTTTATTTATTTATGCTAAGACAGAATAAATACAAGAGGTCTTAACCTATTTGGTCCTGGTCATTCTTAGATGTAACCTCTCTGGATATAATGTGTGTTACAAAAATTACTTGACTTACTTTAAACGAAACATAATTATTCTTATTTCAAATCCTAAAACAAACCAAATAAAATAATAACATAATTAGAGTACCTCTTGTGTAACATCTTTAACCGTTGCTAAACTCTATCTTCGGCATCAGCAGTCTCCTACCTGCTAGCTTAGTTCCTTCCCTGATCTAATTCCTCTTAAGCTCATCAATCGCGAATTAACAAATAAAATAATACACTATTATTATTATTATTATTATTATTATTATTATTATTATTATTGCAATGGTCTACATAATTTTTTTAGAATGAAACCTGATTCATAAACCACGTGGAATCTCTCACACCATCCTTAGTTTTGTTTCATCGGGCTGTAGTTTTTTCAGAAATCTATATTGCAGAAAATAACAGATTTTATTATTTGTTCATGAGCAGATACATAAAGTTAACATTCTGAGAGATTTAAACAAAATAAAATATGGTTCACTTTGTGAATAAAACAGTAGAGCTAAATCAGAGCACTGGACCTGAAAAAATTGGCCACAAAGGAGCAATTTAGTTCCTGTAGAAAAAATGCGAAGTATGAACCATTGGTTTCTCCTTCTAATGTTCTTGTTCCAACCCTTCATATTAAGTTAGGCCTAGTGAAGCAACTTGTTGCTGCTTTGAATAAGGATAGTGATGGTTTAAAAAAAAAAAATTTTTTTTTTTTTTTTTTTTGATTACAAAGTTCCAACAGAAAACTGAAGCTAAGATAGCAGCAGGTATTTTCGAAGGACCCCAGATCCGTGAGCTTATGCGGAATGAAACCTTTCCTCAGTCGATATCCGTGTTAGAGAAGTCAGCATGATTGGCAAACAACAAAGTGACAATAAATTTTCTTGGCAATTAGAAATCTGAGAGCTACAAAGAAATTGTGGAGGAAATGTTACAACATTTTAGAAATTTAGGGTGTAGAATATTAAAGTGCATTTTACTATTCTGCGAATTTTGGTGCAAAGAGTGAAAAACAGGTGAGCGGTTTCATAAATACATTAAAACAATGGAAAATCGCTATCAAGGTCAATGGGATGTGTAAATGATGGCTGATTACTGTTGGTTTTTGAAAAGGGGCACTAGTGAAGGACATAACAGAACTTCAAAAAATTTTTTTTCTTTTCACTAATAGGGGAAAAAATCATAATAATTGACACATATTTGTATCTGTCTTTTTTCTATATTCATTAACATTTTAGTTCAAATGTGACCTACAAAAACAAATTTGCTTCGCTATGTCTTAAAACTTTATAATATTTCATCAAAAATATAAGTACACTATTATATTTGATGTGATTTTGTTTAAAATCGTAGTCAGACAGAGTGAAATTGAAAACATTTTGGAATTCAGGGCATTCATATTACATACATTTTGGTGGAACAATAAAAAAAAAAAAATTGGTAGACCAGTGTTATTATTAAAGTACTAAGTGCATATGTTTGGCTTAATTGGCAAGAACCACAGCTAACTCAATATAAAGGTCAGAATATTACCTAGATATTCTTTATCATCTAAAAAGTATCTAAGTTACATGTCTTTCAACTGACCATTTCCATTTCATTCTTTCCTTCCATAAAAACTCCTTTAATGTAGATATCCGCTCACGACTTTCAAAAATCATTTTCAATAAGTTTTCTTTATTCTTCCGTAACCATTTCTTGTATATTTCACTTATTATTTGTGGCTTTATATTAAATAGATTCCACTTTAAACTGCTAAAAAGGGCAACTCTTTATTTTGGTTTCGAATGTCACGTATGTCACTTTTCGACTTCGTCCTACAGCTTCCAAGAAAACACAACACCTCTCTCCTTTCCTGATAGCTTAGCATTTACCGAAATTCATAATTAGTATATTTATTGTTGCAAATAAGTATTGGTTTAGAAAAAGCTAAGGTTCAATAACTTAAGTTTTGAAATTTCATAAACTGATTTTAATAATAATAATAATAATAATAATAATAATAATAATAATAATAATAATACAAGAATTACTATTATCAGGGTGAGCATGTGAAACTATATGAGTTTCCCGCACGCATACGAATCCGTCAGTCTATCACTTCAGCTGTGATGTCGACCAAGACCTTGGGTTGGAATCGCAAGCTTCGTGGGAACGCATTATCAATCTCATTTTGAAACTATGGCTAATAATAGGCTTAAGCATTTTAATGCACAATGAATATAATTTAAGATTCGTATGTAGGTTCAGAATCAATTTTTGCTGTCGGGAAGTTATTTGAAAAACATTTCCTGATTAATGGGTTCCAAATCGTGCGACGATGCATAAATTAGACTCCGCGATGGCTCATACAGCCATGTTTCAATGCGAACAACTAGAAATAAGAATAACTCGCTCGCTCCCCCGATCTACTATGTGTGACTAATATCTCTGGGTTTCAATAAAAGTTAAAAAGTTAAAGTGCATAGAACCAACCCACACACTTAAGAGAAACTGAATACGAGCATAGGCCTAGAAAGGCATTCAATTTCCGCAAGGGAATTATAAAGAGTGATGTGTTTAGATGTGTTTAAATGGATGGTTTTATTTTGTAACAATTGTAACCAGTGCCTGCAGTATTGAAATTGAAGTTTTACAAAGTGCGGATTCGTGTTGCCGTACGGCCTTAAGTACAGGCTGCGCGACACATTCTAGGGCGTTCTAAATGCTCTAGGCCTGACCAAGAAAACACAAGAATTAAAAGATTTTTTAACATAGTCAGTTTGTAAATAATTGCATTTAAACCAGTCTCTTAAGGAATTTTTAATACCCTCATAAAATAAGATTTGTCCATTGGTGTAAGATAAGTGTACGTCTCAGCTTTAACCTCATCATTTGATGTGAATTTTCGTTCACCCACCTATTTATTCGGGTTGGGAAGCAAATAGTAATCGCTGGGAGCCAAATTTGGCCCATGTGGAAGCACTTGGAAGATCGTGCAGTTTTACAATGACAATCCCCGACATGTATGAAGGTGCATTATCGTGATGAAAAAGAACTTTCTTTTCCGCAAGATCTGGACTTTTAGCCTGAACAGCGTCCTTCAATTGGTCCAGTAGTGCTCTTTTGAAGGCAGTCTACAAACACCATATCATGAGTTCAGAAAACCGTAGTCATAACTTTTTCTGCAGATGGAACCGTTTTTGCTTTCTTTGGTGCACTTTCACCTGTTGTCATCCACTGTTTGGATTGTTCCTTTGTCTCTGGCGTTTGTGATGAATCTGTGTTTCCTCCACTGTTATGAAACGTCGAAGAAACTCACTGTCATTGCTTTTAAACAACTCTAAACACTCTTGAGTAACATTCAATGGAATGCGTTTTGGGCTATTGTTAACAAACGATGCAACCATCGAGCGAAAAGCTTTCTTATACCCAAACATTTCGTGTAAAATTTAGTGAGCACGGCTTATCAAGGTCTTTCCAACGTCAGTCAACTCTCGTATAGGTGATCAATGTGAACAGCATTATTAATTTTTATCACAATTCGGCGGTCGTACAAGTTTTAGAACACACTGAGCGCTCATCATCTTAAATGAATGTACCACCACGCTTAAGTTCAGCAGCCCATTTTTCTGTCGAAAACGAAGGGTAAGAATCCTTTAATGAGAAATATAACTCCTTTTTTATTTCCGTTGGGTTTAAACCCCTCAAAGCAAAGTACTTTATCACAGCTCGTATTTCAATTTTAACCACTTTGTAAAAAAATGTTAACACTATTTTGTTTATACGATCGTCATAAAAAAGGTGACTTCACTTATTCGTCTGAAACTTAATAGTGCGATGTTATTTAACCACTATGACAGTAATTTGGCCATCATCACGACTTCTGAGTCAGGCCGAGAACTTTTAGAACACCTTCGTACAGACCCATCGCTGCACAAGAAAATTTCATAATGTGCTCAACCAGTATAGCAATGAGCAGTCTAGGGAATGAAACTTTACTCAAAACAACTTAGCTGACACGTAGCTTGTAAGATAATTATTACCGCTAGAGCACATGTTTGATGACTGCGGACAAAGTATCGGTGACCGTTTTGGTTTGTGTGCGGTCTTCATGCGTGTGAGACATACAGAAAGAGGGAGAAAAACCTTTATGCAAACGGTGCAGTGTTACAGCAAATAAATTTAAAATAAATTAGTTTGTTACAAGCGATAAAGGAAATAAGTTTTTTTCTTCTTCATTTCGACGTCTTTTGTTACTAATAATTATAACGTTAATGTCACATATAGCATATGTTTTATGAACAAAATATATTTCATTATCTACCTAACAAAATACCTTCATTCGCTACTGAGACAAAAATATAGATACTGGCCCAAGCTATCAGCAGGTTTCTCCGTTCTCAGAAAAAGGGTTTGACTCTCAGAAAAACCATCAAAAAGTATAATCGGGAAGATTCTACCGCGGCAGTGCTTTACTGCATGAAAGTCTAAAAACTTTAGGTGCCGAATACAATCCTGCAGTGTTTCCACCGGAATCTTTATGAGCATCATTTGCAACACATGGATTTCTTACTCTGAGATTAACATACCGTTTACAAATAATATATTTAAAAAGGCCTTAGGACAAGGCGTGCATCATGAGATGGAAGGATATCCGTAGTCAGATTGAAGAGAGATTAAAAATTGACAATATGGTTTTTGTCTATGTCAGTCTTTAATTGTTAATTAATTTAATTTAGGATCTGTGTACTGCATTGATCCGGCATTAGAAAACTGGATGACAATGAGGTAGACTATTTTAGGGTCATTAACTAAATAATGAATGCATTTATTAGATAAGCTTTTAGATAGAATGATAATTAATTATATTCTGTTCGTATAAACCAGTTTGTATTTCATTTGAGCTGTCCCTATATATAAATCAATTAGGTAGTTTGTTTTTATAATAAAACATGTGAGAAAAAGTTTACTTAAATTATGCAAAATTGTTATGTCAATTAAGCTCATTAATTAATAATTATGTCCAAATACTATTTAAATTTTACCTCATTTTCTTCTATGTGATATAAGCGATGTTTATAAGTGCGAGTTTTATTTGATAAATGTGCCTCTGTATAATGATATGCTATAGCATGAAACCCCGACGCTCGCGTAAACTTCACTTACATTTCTATCGTGTAAATACTGTTTAAAGCTACAGAGATATCACGGGTTGGACACTGATGGCACATGAGATTAAATAACTGGAATTTTTTCGAGAGGAAGGAAGCGTTCCAGGCCAAGTTTAAGGTAGTTCTCGTGGATTTGCCATTAATGAGGACCGAGGAAAACCTGGATAAACTCAATGTAGGATGATCCTGGTGAGAATCGAATCCCAGACTTATCATTTGCTTAGCTGCCCCCTTTTCTTTATTATTAATTGATTATTTCCTAAATATTAATGTATATTTAATTATTCAATTTTCTGTTTTTTTTCCTTCCATATACATCTTATAAGATACGGCATGCCTGTTGGGGCGCCTGCTCTAGATACGCCTGAGATAAACGATTGTCTCGCTGCGAGTAGGGAAGGCATTTGGACTCCGAGCAATGCAGCTGCTTCCCTTTTTTAGTCTGCGGAACTGTTATTTTGGCTTCAAAATTTAGTTGGTGAGTTAACTTAAATTATTAACGTCTTGGGGCTAAAACTTCTTCCACAGTGCTGAAGCGTTAATTCGCAGTCTTTTATCGTTCTTGCTTATAGATTGAACAAGGACACTAGAGCTGTATGTTTGTTTGGGGGTTAAATTAATTAATTATAAATTGTGCAATTTTGGATACTTTTCATACTATTGTATTTTTATGATAGTAATAAAAGATTAATGTTTGCATGGAAGATTTTAAATTTAGTTAATTACACCTTTTGAAAGTAGGATTAGTAGATGCCTGCAACAATTATCTGTTTTGTATTATACAAAAGTATTTTTAAAGCAAGGTTTAAGCATTTATGACGAAGGTTCCTTCAAATAATTCTTTATGGTTACTTTATAATATTTTATAATATTAATTGGTAAGTGACAAATGAAGTTTCATATCAGTTAATTAATTTTAAGTTATTAACAATAACTTAAATATCCAACCTGGAAGGACGAATTTCCTCAGATTTCCTGTTTCTGCCTTATAATAGGCCTATAAGTCAAGGCAAGTAAACTATTGTATGATACAGATGTATTACTGAATCTGTTCAGAACGAGAAGCAAGGGCGAAGTGGTCATAAAAATAGCACAAATGTTGATCACATATCTTATACATAATTATCTATAGGCTACTTGATTATGTCGTTGGCTTGACATTGCACAACGGAATAAATTTCCCTTGGCAATTACATTAGCAGTTTGCTATTATGTTCTTCTTTAGTTGGTGCAGCTTTAGTGCGAACGTTATAACTGATATATCGCTGGAAGCCAATACGGCTGAATTCAGGAGACGCAGAGCAAATAGAGACATTGGCATTGATCGTTGTTGATCCTTGTATTGTGGAATGGGGAAAATAAGGATCGGGCCATGCTGCATAATTCAGCGACTGGAATGGCCGTCTGTTACGGTAATCTAGAGGGAGAACTTAGAATTGGCCATTCATTCCAGTGAGGACATACAAGTTAACTACTCAGGTCAACTACCGGCCTCTCTTTCCTAAACAAATCACAGTAATCTACATGCTAAACATTGTCATGTCAGTTTCTCAACTGATGGTGATTAAGGTAATGGGTTTCTTAGATTTTTAGTGCATTGGAATTTTGGACCACATTAAACATTTTTTAAAATTATTTTATACAATGCAACAGTTTGTATTTACTCCCGTATATAATCTTAAATGAGCTGGACACTATACGGATAAAGCTTAATTTCAGTTAGCATCTTATTTGGTTTTCGTGGTCATTTTTTCAAGTCAAAGCATTGGCTTAATGATCCGCAACAAACCTAGAATTTGAATAACGTTTATCATTCCAACATTACATCGCAATCAACCAAATCTATTTCTTTTAGGGTCCATAAAACGCTTTGGAATTTACAACTTTCCACTTTTAATGTGTTCTCTCCGACAGTTTTGTACTTTGGAATTTGTTTCAATATATTGCGTGAAATGAATCGTCTTTTTAGTTCTGTTGCCTCTGTTTTCCTTCACAAAATATCCCATTTATTTTTTCTGAATTGCCTGTGATCCTTTATTCCTTTGCACTCCATTCGCCTACGTTCACTTCAATATCACAGCGTAGGTTTTGCGTTATAAAACCGTTTTTTTTTTCTTATATTTTTGCTGACATAGTTTCCATTGTAGAAAATTAATCTACGATTACCAGTACCAACTGTGCAAAAATGAAAACGTAATTAATAGCTCCCTTGAATAAAATTTACATTCAACTATAAAATCGATGTATTACGAAACATTTTGCTTTATAGTTAGTTTGCATTTTACGCAAATGGTATAAAGTATATAATCAACGACATTTACTTAAATCTGTCGGAAGTATACAAAGAAAAGGAAAAAAAAAAAAAAAAAAAGCAACATGCATTCATTAGCTTTGTATAACTTCAAGGAGCAAATGAAATTAATGCTATTGCTATAACTACTGATAGGAAAATCTGTCAAATGCAATGTAATATCTCTGATTAAAAATACATAAGATCAACTAAACTTAGGAGGCCACGTTAAGTCACAGGAATCCCACACGTTCTGCAACTCTTGCTACAATAATTTGCGAAACCTAAAGTATCACTTTGCCACTTAAGTTCGTAGTGCTTTTTGCAGCGATTAGAGTTTTTATTTGAGATGAATATGAGTCGCATACAGAGATTAATCAGTAATGTTTTCACCTCCATTATCTATGACTCTCTCTCAACGCTATGTTGCATAGGATTGCTTGTTGTTCAGAAGCTGACCAATGACGCCAAGTGTGCGGTACCCATACGCCTAGCATTTTTAACCTTGCCCATGGAATGCAAATGTTGACTGACATCGACAATCATGCATTAACGTGTTCAGAGGATGGCAATCTTTCTGAATGTGGCGAAAGTGGCCCTCTTTTTAAAGACTGAACCATTTTCTTATCGTGATTTCTTCAATGGCATTCTCCTCAATATTCCTCCATTAAACTCAAAAAGGAGAATATGCCAAAGTGTTTGGGATTTTTATTTTATTGCATTTACTTTAGCTCACAAATACCGCAAGCTTTCTTCAAATCTACTTAATTCAGGCGTATTTACAAGCATAACGCTCCAAATAACGAATGAAAGATGACAAACGATAAAATATATATTTGCAGTGTATAGTGATGAGGAAAAGAAACACTATCAACTTATTTTCTTATTTTACTTACTTTTCTTATTTTATTAAATTGTATACATTTAGTTTCGTTGCAAAAAAAAATATTGGTGCCATTGGAGTAATTTTTTTTAAATTTTGGGTTTCAGGTAAACTTCCGCTCTTAATAATCTGATTTCACTGGTATTCAGAGACTGTTTTTCATATTTTATTTAAACATATGCCTAGTTTAGATGTGAAAAAACAAATACTGTTGGTGCTAGAGCGATTTTCAAATTTTGGGTTTCAGGTAAACCCACGCTCCTAATGACCCTATTTCCTTATATTCGGAAACAATTTTTATTTTAATAGCATACGTAGTTTCGTTGCGAAAAGCAAATTTTTGGTGCCACTAGAGCGATTTTTTTTTTAATTTTGGGTTTTAGGTAAACGCCCCTCCTAATAGTCCGATTTCATTGATTTTAAGAAACTACTTTTATTATTTTGCTGCAATGGCATACACCAAGTTTCCTTTAAAAAAATTAAATTGTGGCCACTAGAGCGATTATTTAATTTCGCTATAAGCCTCACTCGTTTTTCACGTATACTCCCACTCCTAATGGCCCGATTGCCCTGATTTTCAGAAACTACTTTTATAAATTATTATAAAGAAACATGCCGAGTTTCATTGAGAAAAATTCAAAAATTGCGACCGCTAAAACGATTTTCAATATTTTTAAAAATTTTCGATTTAGGTTTAACCTACCAATGGTCCAATGTTACTGGTTAACGAACTAGATGGATCGTTTATAAATTGATGGTTATATGCCGAGTTTCGTTGAGGAAAACAAAAATTGCCACCGCTAGAGCTAAATATAGGTTTAGGTTTTTTTTTTCATTGTCATTTTCGGTAGGTAGTGTCAGTGTATATTTGAATAACTTTTCCAAAAATCGTTTCATGGGTTGGAATTTGCTAAAACACAGATTCAGTATTGTAAGTCATCTTCGTCAACATTAGTCATGCTGAAAATTCACAGTTGCAGTTATCTACGTCATCCACGCTTCATCTGACAAATAGGAGGGTCTGAATGATTTTTTGAGGAATATACATCTCTGCAAAGCTCAAGCACAATATTTGGATTGCAGACTGTAAATATGGAACTTTTTACTCTTAAATGCAAGCACAATCTGATTTAGAAGACAAGAAAGTCTCTTGCAAAGACATGACTGCAGCTGTCAACACAACCTGAAAGAGTGGCATTTAGCATTAAAATGAATCTGGTTGTAGTGCTTCTCAATATCGGCAATAAGCTCCCAACTGTTTACATCGCACATGTCCATAGAAAGAAAACTGTGAAGTTATATTGCCACGTGCTGAAATCAGAGAACTATATCATTGACAATATACGCGATCGAACATTTAGTATGTATAATAAATGTAATTTAAATGGTTGCCGGTTCAAGTAACAAAACACAGACGTAGGCAAACCGAGCCAATGAATAAACCATCGTGAACTTTTCTGTGCATGACCTGAGCAGCATTGCAGGTAAAGTCTCCCCGCATGAACTAAGTGAAAGTGGCGATATGAAAGACGCAAAACATCATAGCTATTAAGATGTATAGAGTTAAAATTTCACCTTAATTTACATTACTAGATATAATAATTTGGAAAATTTCCTTCAAAAACGCATGTTGTTTATTATTTTGATGGAACAATGAATAAATTATTTACTCTCGTTTCTATACCCGATCCCATTAGCGCAAGACATGTACTGAAAGAGATTGCAGAGACGTGACAACATTGTTTTACTGAGCGAACACTAATGCACCGCATTTCTCATAGCAACGTAACATATAAGAAGTTTGACAACTGTAATATGTTCCAGAAATAACGGCCATCAAGGCTGTATTAACCATTCTGATCCTCTCACTGACGTTTTTACTGCTTGTTTACTTTCTTAACTAAGAAGCGTAGCTTTTATGCCACCTTTCTTTCCCTCATCATATTGCTTTAATTTTGTCTAATATTTTTTGACTAATTTAAGTAAATAGAAACCCTTTTTTTTCATTTTTTCCAATTTATTTTGCCTTATTTTCTTTTGTGCATAAACTATAATTTGCGGTGTTCTTGTTGCAGGTACTTCAACTCTATTTATGTGGCCTTATTTACTAATTGCTGAAACTTTTAAGTGTTAATTTTCATAATATTGTTATAAATTCTTTGACGGTAGCCCGAAATAAGATATTACATCTTATTTGTATCATTTTAAGAGGATTGTTGAAGCTAATGGATGGAATTATCACCATAAGAAACAATTTCTACTAAGTAATTTTAGAGTCGCTAGAGTTAGCTGGCATTAAATGTTTGTATTCAGGCTTCCCCCACCTCAAGTAGAGGGGATTGAAAAATGATTTTACATGCAGCATTCATCTCAGTGACACAGGAAGGAACGTTAGATGAATGCCTCCGTCTAAGGCTGTAGGATGTAGCGAGCAGATAGAGCGTTATATTTACCAAGTTCTCGCAGTGCGAACAAGTAAACTCAGCACGACGGAACCGGAATGTATCCGTCACATTCTTTAAGAACAGGCATTATCCTCGGTGAGTAGATTATTTAATTCGGCATGATACATTCGGATGATTTATTAAAACAGCGAGGTATCTGCAAGCCAGCGGGTCTCATCTAAACTCATACATTCTAACAAAAATCTTGAGGTTCTTGCTCGAGGGATACTGGGTCAGCAGTTAAAATATTTAAATTTTTATCAATCTTCCAAGCTGCAAATTTCATGTAATAATCATAGGCGTTACGCCGCTCATACTGGCAGGAGGGGGTGCGGTTGCGTAAAAGGCAGAAGTGCTTTACGCGGTAGTTTTCATGGTAGCCCTCCACGAGAAAGCCTCAAACGCATCAACGGCGACATGCTAGCAATGGTAGACCAATTTGTTTCCGATGTCATAAACCAGAGCATATCGCCTTGAAATGTGCCAAAAGTTAGGATTTCCCGAACAAGTTACGACAGTCATGGAAGAAATCTGCTGCTATTATGCCATAAAATGCATTAACTAGAAAGAGTATTATTAACGAAATAGTAAGAAATGTGCGTTTGATACAGGGAGCTCTGTAAGCATTGTTAATTAAATTTATGTTTATGAGTATATACTTTCAACTTCTGGCATTTAATGAAACAATAAACGGTTTAATGTTTCCCATGTTTCACTTTGTGGAGGAAATTAGTTTTTCCCAGAAAAGTATTATAAGGATTTTAGTTATGATATTTTATTGACTATCAGTAAGTAATAGTCCTTAAATATTTCTTTACATAAGCCTGAACCTGTGCCTTTCATGCACATGTTTCTGTCTGCTTCTTATCTAATACCTATCCTTACCTACCTGTCCACGCTGGGAGGCATTTTTATCTGTCTAGTTCCTATTGGTCGGGACAAACAAAGGAGTTTTCGAGAATAAAGTGACGTAATGTTTCTCCTTGTTTTACTAAAATGTAACATTTAGGATGTTCCTCTCAAATCAATGTAAAGTTAAATTTATTTTAAAATTCCTAAAATTGAA
Organism: Metallyticus violacea; assembly: GCA_030762175.1. Taxonomy (NCBI): domain Eukaryota; kingdom Metazoa; phylum Arthropoda; class Insecta; order Mantodea; family Metallyticidae; genus Metallyticus; species Metallyticus violacea. Next base: position 37,538,893 of record CM060832.1, read on the forward strand.
ATTTTGTAAAGTGTATTGTATTTTAAATATTAAATTTGTATCTTATATTGGGAACATTATCCATTCCCAAGTTATGTTGCTGAGTGCATTGTTATGTGTGAGCCAATAGCAAGATTATTTTGCACGTTAATCAAGTTTCTTATTGTTTAATAAATTACAATATTTGTGTATTATCTTCTCCCTTACTAGAAAGTCATCTTTTTTCTGCCATATCCTGGAGGTTTTTCTTTCAGCCTACTTCCTAATTCAACTCTTGTCTAGGAATCAGCAGGAGGGTGCCAAATTGAACATTATAAAGAATTTGGTTAGAGGAATGGAAGACAAGATTTACGTTTCAAAATTAACAGTGATCTGTGCAAAAAATTACTGTATTTTAGTTTAAGCTTTGCAAGAGCTAGATAGATAGGATAGGCATATAAAAGCAATGTTACACCTAACTAAGATTTAAAATTGGCGTACAGCTTTATTTTAATTATTTCCGGTAATTATTAATTATGTATACAAAAAGTTCTTAGCCCATATCATATTTTATATGAAGCGCAAAAACAGCACATGTCTCGTTTATAATAAAACAGAAAATCTAAAACATTTAACTGAGGAAAAGCATTGGCACACAGTTGATTTAATATTAATTTTGGTAATTGGAATTTATGTGGTGATGATGTCGATATTGATATAGCAAATCCTTATATAAATGCTCAAATTATTGATATGCAACGGTAATATTATAAATACAAATGACAAAATACATATATTTGCCACTGCATTGCAAGAATTGAACACTACTTATATTGATGAATTAAAAATTCAGGTTATATGTCCAAAACTCATTAAGCAATGCGCCAAACCTATTTTTCAAAAGCAATTGGAAAGCATACATTCAAAAGTGCAAGATCTGCTACATAATGTTGCAGCCTGTGAATTTTATTTGTAGTTTTGATTTTTTTTTTTTTTTTTGATTGATTTATTTATGGACGCTCTTTAACATCTCAGGTCATCAGCGTTCCATTCAATTCAGGGCGTGAAACGGCCGACAAATTATGCTCAGAGGCCTCTCTTTCAGGCTTGAGGTTCTTTTTCGTGCCGTAAATGTACGACACGGCACCCA